>JAJPUD010002203.1:311762-343276 GCA_023553655.1 Myrmecobius fasciatus | reverse complement strand
AAAAAAAAAAAATGCCTGTATAATGACTGCTATCACCTAGTACAAAAAACTCAATGAAGGTATTAGGTTCTCTTCTTTCCCCTCTGAGCCCTCCTACACTTTGTTAGACTCATCTTCAAAAAATAACACTGTCATTCATTCAAACTACTAACACTTATTGCTGTTTATTACATACAAAGACCCTGTTCTGAAATATATCCTATTCATACAAAAATGAACAAGTCCAGCCAGACCCTGGTCTTTAGGAAGCTCAAAGAAGGGGAGGGAGAGATCAAACATATACACAAATAACTATAAAATAAATTAAGATACTGTGTTGGTCAGAGGGAAGAGAGATCATTTCTCATTGGCAGGGATGAAGGAAAGACTTCCTGAAGCAGACAGCATTTGAGCTGGCCCTTAAAGGGGAGATATTTCAAAAGGTAGAGATAAGAGGGTATCCCAGGCAGAGGGAGAAGAATGAAAGAATACAGGCAGGAAAGAGCCAAATGTGCTTTCTTCAATGTGGGTGGAGCATAGAATGTAGATAAAAATAGTGGGATAAAACTTGAAATATACAGAGACTTATGGAGGATTTTGAAGCAGGTCATAGGACTCTATCATCACTTACAAAAGCACTTGGCCCACATCCCAATGTGGCAGAGAACATGTTTCTAGGCTGAGCTTGGTAAAGGTCTCCTAGCCTGCAGGTCACTCTAGGAAGAGTGACAGTAGCAGAGTGTACTTTCCTTTCTGAGTTGGAAGAATTAAGGTGGGAACAGCTGTTCCTAGTTGCTTGCCCCAAGGAGCAAATCTTTCCCTACATACAAGGACTCCAGGCTCTAGGGGCATTGCAGAGCCCTGACTCATACTTCAGAGAAATGACAAAATAACTGGCAACCAAAACTAATTTTTTTTTTCTGGAAAGAAGGGAGCTATTCCTGTTACTGATGTGTCTAGGGCTTTGCCTTTTTTCCTTCCAAGAAGGCAGATAGCAGATGTAGGTGCCCCATTCCTTTTTCAAAGTCCATGTCTGACAGGTTACAGGCTCCTCTATCTCTGAGGCCACAAAAGGAAGCTAAAAAAACTTGGTTGATCACTCTATGAAGAGGATTTTTGTCTCAAAGACAATTACAGAGAGCTGATGGTCAGGGATGTGAATCCAGGCACCCATTCTGGCCCTATGTTCTGAAAACTAAGACAACAAATCCGAGGCTAAAAGAGAAAAACCTTCCCTCAAGGGTAGCAGAACTAAGACCAGAACTGGCTCAGTGAGGATTCTCCCACTCTGGCCCACACCTGAGGTGAGAAGGAACAGGGCTGGCTGATCTTTAACATCCCTTTTAACTCCAAATCTATGATCCTCTGACCCAGCCAAGACTCTACTCTGCCTCTTTCAGGCTTTCCCCAAATCCTAAGAACCAAAATACTTTGAACAACAGAGTATAGAAAGACTTAAGGGGGAAAAGGTTCTCTCTTAAGAAACATCTTTTGAAGCAGGGAATCAAACACAAAGCAGGACTGTTCCTGAAAATTCCACAATGGAAAAGACAATAATTATAATGGCAGAATAAACTCCAAGGCCCAATCCCGTGGTACTGAGGTAGGTTTTAAAGGGGGAAAGAATAGAGACTGGCTTAAGGTCCTGGGGTGAGAAGGGAGGTGCTGAATGCATCTGAGAAGCCTTCCCCTAAAACAAGGAAAGCAGTGGCTGATTAGTGCACATGGTCTCCCAGTCACTTTGTCAGGCTGTGGCAGCCTCTCAGGATGGAGATGGGGAAGAGGGAGAAAAGAATAAAACTAACCTTATCCCAAATGGCTTCCCAACCCAGGAATATCAATCACATGCTCATAATTCCTAAGAGCAGGAAGCCATGTGCCACTCAACTTTCTCTCTATTCCCCTCCCCCCTCCCTTCCACAGGTACTTACTGTTTCATGGCCAAGAGCTTTGAGTCCATACTTTCCTGTTTGCCCTTCATCATCTGAACATCTGTTAACAGCTTGGTGACATTGTCCTGTCGAACCTTTATATCCTCATGCTTTATGCTGGAGACCTGGGGGCCCGAGAAGATGGACTGAATCAGAGAGGTCCCTCATCCAATCTTGGTCTGCTTTAGGACCTACACTAACCAGGACTTAGCCCTGCAAGCTTGAGGCAGGACTGGAAAGCAGGGTTCAGAAAATAGATTTTATGTGTCCCCCCCCCCCCCCCCCCCGGAGAACCTATGTTGGCCTGAAGGGACCCTTCTGTTAATAACAGAGGAAGGAAGGTGGGGTTGAACCGGGTTAGTTAAGCATGCATTCACACAGCAACATACACTCATCTGCAGAGACATTTTGTTTTCAAGTACCCTGGGGCTGAAGCAATTGGACCACTGAGCTAATGGAGAAGGAGTGTACAAAGAACTGTTGCTTTGAATGAATTGGGGGTTGGGGTCCTTGGAGTTTTTCCTTAGCCCTAAGCCAGCCTGGACACTGCCCCCATTTCTTGTGGGAGCTGGGAATGCTTCTCTGGCTACAAAGTAGGACAGAATAGTCTGCTCTAACAAGCTTCCTCCCACTCATGCCATTCCAGGGCTCCTGATTCTGCCCTGCCCTGCCCTTCTCCATACGTGGAGGGAGTTTAGCTAAAGGGAGGAAGTGCAGGGAGGGAATCTAGATATCACTTCTGCACCACAAGCCAGGAACCCCAATCCTGACTCAGATTGGGGTGTAGGGCCACACAGAGGTCACCTAGGCTCAACAGGTAGAGGGGGAAGGGGGCAGCTAGGTGGCGCAGTGGATAGAGCACCAGCCCTGAAGTCAGGAGGACCTGAGTTCAAATGTGGTCTCAGACACGTAACAGCTGTATGACCCTGGGCAAGTCACTTAACCCTAATTGCCTCAGGGGAAATATATATATATATACACACACACACATACATATATATACATATATATATACACACACATATATATACACATATATACATATATATACATATATATATAATAATAGAGGGGGAGGGAAGAAAAAGAAGTGCTGTCCCAAAGCACCTTTTCACTGAGAGCTACGGAGGCTGTGGCAAAGCTGCCCCACACCACTAAGGGGCACCTCTGGGAGGGCTGCCCACACTGTCAGGGTACTCACACTGGTCACTTTCCTCTTGATGTTCTCTAGGAGCTGCTCCTGGCCCCGGATAAAGTATGGGTGCTGAAATTCGGTGTCATCTTTCTCCGGCTTCACCAGGCCCCCTTGTTCAATGTGGACAACCTTCCGAAAACCATCTGCCAAAATGAAGGAAGAGAAACAAAGGTCAGGGGAGCCTCCCCGATCTTTTCCATGCCATGTCTACCAATATGACCCTCTGTCTAGGAGGACAGAAGGGTCAGGGTATGACCCCTCGGGACTTAGGGCACTTCTTAAAAGCCCTCTCTTGACAGAGGTGTGGGAGGGAGGCACCACCACCGCATCAAGGCCCTTTTCACACACTCCACAATGCTGCATTTAGGGTCTGACTGGGGCAGGGCAGGGGAAGGGGAGGCTATCAGCTTCTAGGCAGGGACTAGGTCTCTCCCAAGACAGCCAAAGCTTATCTTTGCTTTCTTGGCTTTTGAATTATACTGCTGACTGATATTATATTCAGGCCATTAAAATTCTGAGACCTTTTTCAGATAAAACACTCTATACCCACATATCTATCTTGTACTTGTGAAACAGATTTATTGGAACTCAAGTATTAAGTCTTAACATTTATCTTTAGTAAATTTCATTTTTTTTCATTTGGCATTTTGTATTACATATTACATTTTGCTCATCAAAATCTTTGTGTATCCTGACTCCACTACCCAGTATTAGCTAGAAAACTCTTCCAGCCTTTTCCCTCTGTCTATCCAAGTCCTATTCATCCTTTAGGGCTCAGGATTTCTCCCTGAAACTTACTTGACTACTCTAGTCCTTGTGGATGCCTACTGCCTATGAATAATTATAATCTGTATTGCTTAATTTAGGGCTCAGAGTCTTAAGTATATTTTTTGTTCCCAGCACACAACACAACTTGCTTCTCAGAAAGAATTTAAGAAAGATTTGTTGTATTAACACTTATGTTCCACAAATGCCCATATCTTGTTGCAAAGGTGTTTTTTGAAGGCTATGCAAACAAAACATTAAATTCTAGTAGGTCTTATCAATCAGGAAAGGTTTAGTTTATGTAAGGCCCTGGCAATAGACTATCTGATGTTCAAGGGTTAACTAACCTAGAATGGAGTAGGTTGGAGGCTACATGATGAATTCTTTGACCACGGCACACATGAAACACAGCCAAGAACTGGTCCCCAGATCTATTCTATCCCCTTCTGTTTCTGTAGTGATGGTGGCAGAGACGTAGGCAGAAGATGCTTTTCACCTCTAGTTTCCAGATTTTACAAACATAACTGTCAAGTATTTATTGGAGTCTTTGTCTAGTGACTGAAATTGATACACTATTGTAAGGAGTGTAATCACACCAAATGGGATTGAAGGATGTCCTCAGTAATCAATAAAAAATAACAAAAAAAGAAGTTACAGCCAGATGGAAGGTTAGTTCAAAGATTCTGCCTCAGGGAGTAAAGGGGCTACTTTCATTTCGTACCCAAAGGCAAATATATCATGGGACACTTGGTCATCATATCTTGCAGTTTAAGTCAACATGTTTACAAATCACAGAGGTAAAGGAATTCTGAGAAGCTGACAATCTCTTCCCAAGTCAACCTTGGCTTTTGTTTGATGACTTCAATATGAAGTCAGGTTTGTGGAACAAGACAGCTGAATTACTGGTCTGCAGAGTGATCCCACTTATATGGCAGGAATGTTCCATTCCTCATGTACTGTACTTTCTTTTCCCACTAAAGAGAGTATCTGTACATCCGCTGTGCTTGCGCTTCAGTCCCGATGGCACCTACTTCTTACATGAATTCAAGGCTAAATTGGGATTAATATCATTACATAAGACAAAAAGTCCAAGCCACAATGCTAGTGTTTTCCTTCCGGTTCTTCCCCTTCATTGCCACAAAAGGGCAGATAGGCTGGCTCATTGATGAGGTGGTGCCCTGCTTGATGTTTTATTGTTTGGATAAGTGGGCCTGAAATATAGTCTAGAAGTAAAGAAGACTGATCTAGGCTGGGCCAGCTGTGACAAACTGGACTGTCACTTCAGAGGCTGGTGAGAATGACATCACAGGACTGTTGATTTCTTGTTGATCCTGAACATCCCTTTAAAAAATACTTTAGTCTTGTGTCTCTTTCATGAAATCACTTCTAACACTCTTTAATAGGAAGTACTGATCAGCTGATCCTTCATGTTGAATAAAGAAAGAAACAATTAAAAATGTGTTGGAAAACAATTTGGGTTTGAAAAACAAAAATGGCCAAAGGTTTGTACATTACTTGGAGTTTCCTTGTCTCTTTTAATTAGATCTATCTTTGCTTTTACTTGATCTGAAATCAGGATTGCTACCCCTGCTTTTTTTGTTCACCTGAAGCATAATAGATTCTGCTCCAGCCTTTTACCTTCACCCTGTATGTGTCTCTATGCTTTAGATGTGTTTCTTGTAAACAACATATTGTAGGATTCTGGTTTTTAATCCAGTCTGCTATCCGCTTCTGCTTTATGGGAGAGTTCATCCCATTCACATTCACACTTAGAATAACTAATTCTTTATTTCCTGCCATCTTATTTACCCTAGCTTATGCTTTTCTCTTTCCTATCCCCTTTCCCTCCTCCCTAGTAGTTTGCTTTCGATAACCACTTCCCTCAAAACAATCCTTCCCCTTTAGAGCTCCTCCTCCTTTTTTACAACTTTCCTTAATTATTCTGTTTTTCCTTTTATTAGTCTATTTACTTTCTTTCCCCCCCTTTTCCTCCTGTTTCCTTATAGGTAGGACAAGTTTCTTTGTGATACCCAATATGTCTATTATTCTCTCAGAGCCAAATCTGATGAGAAGATTAACACAATTCTCATTCCCCTCCCTTTTTTCCCCTCAATCATTATAGGTTTTCTTTGCCTCTACATGTGATGTAATTTCCCTTATTTTACCTCCTTTTCGTCTTCTTCCAGTGTTATCCCTTTTCTACCTCTAATTTCTTTTTCAGATTATCATATCATAAAAATCATAAAATCACAATAATCATATCACAATAATCATAAAATCACAATAATTATAATATAATAATAAAATCATAAGATCAACCCTCATTCTATAAATATCCATAACATAAATATAGTTCTCAAGAGCTTTTTTTTTTTTCTTGTTACCTTTTAATGTTTCTCTTGAGTTCTGTGTTTGTAGCTCAAACTTTTTGTTCAGTTCTGGTCTTTTCCTTAGAAATAGGTGAAATTCACCTATATCATTGAATGTCCATCTTCTTTCCTGAAAGATAATGCTCATTTTAGCTGGATAGTTTATTCTTGGCTGTAATCCCAGTTCCTTTGTTTTCCGGAATATCAAATTCCAGGCCCTTCGATCCTTTAAAGTGGAAACTGCTAGGTCTTGGGTGAGCCTAATTGTGGCTCCTCAGTATTTAAATTGTTTCTTTCTGGCTACTAGCAATATCTTTTCCTTGGTATGATAGTTCTGAAATTTAGCCACGATATTCCTGGGGGATTTAATTTTTGGGTTTCTTTCAGGAGGTGATCGGTGGATTGTTTCAATAGTTATTTTGCCTTCTGATTCTAAAATAGGGCAGTTTTCTTTTATGATTTCCTGGAAGATAGTGTCTAGGTTCTTTTTTTCATCATGGCTTTCAGGAAGCCCTATAATCCTTAGATTGTCTCTCCTAGATCTATTTTCCAGGTCAGTTGTTTTTTGTAGGAGATATTTCATATTTTCTTCTATTTTTTTGTTTTTGTTTGATTCTTGAAGTCTTGTTGAGTTATTCACTTCCATTTGTTCGATTCTAATTTTTAATGTCTTATTTTCTTCAGTTACTATTTTTAGTTCCTTTTGCAATTGATCAATTACATTTTTTGTTCAGTATTCTTTTTCCATTTTATTTTATAATAATCTCATTTCATTTCCCCATGTTTCTTCTAACTCTCTTTTAAGATTCTTTATGCAATCTTCAAAGAAAGCCTTGTGACATGGAGTCCAGTTTGTGTCTCTCTTTGGGGCTTTTTCAGGAGTTGCTTTACCTTTAGGGGCCTCAGGATTTGAGGTCTGCTCTTCCCTCACTCCATAAAAGCTGTCTGTGGTGAGAGCTCTTTTTGGTTTTTTATTCATTTTTTTTTTTTTAAAGGTGTGAGGTTTGTTCAAGGCAAAGGAGGGACAGCTGCTTTAATCTGCCCTGGGGCAGTTCTGCTGATTGAATTATTTCAGGTGCTGATCAGTTCTGCTGATTGATTGCTTTAGGGCGCTGTGTAATGGCAGCTAGGGGGTGCTCTTCGGGGGTTCACAATCTACCCCCACAAAAGGCAGATTTTCCAAACCACCTGCTTACAATCAGGACAGATTGGCCCAAGAAGCCCACAGAAGACTTCCAGGTGTGTGAAAAGCACAAGGCTCCAACTCCTGCTCCAGCTCACTGTCCCAGTCTCCCTGTGCTGCAGTCTGGATTCAGCAGACCACCCCCCTGCCCAATTAAAACAGACCTGCTTTGAAGTTCTTCCAGAGTATCTTCTTCTAGAAATGTGTTGTCCTCCAGATATTGTGGATTTTTTTACTTCAGAATCAGTCTAGAGGCTTCATATGTTGTTGGTTTGAGGGAAGGTTAGAGGAGGTTACAGAGACTCCTGTCTGATCTTCCCATCTTGGCTCCACCCGCAGAAGCCCATTACTTGGAGTTTCATGCCTATACATTATGAATATTTATTTCAAATTCAAGTCAGAAAGTGCTGGACACTGCATAAAAGTAAAACTTTCTAACTTAAACAGCAAACACTGGTTACTGATGTGGGAGTCAAATCATAATAAACTCTCTCTTACATTCACAACACTGATGAGATATACCAAAGGTCAAAATCAATAAACAAGAAGGCCAAAGATGAGAAGATGGCACTGGAAGCCCTGACTTGATTTATTCAAATAAGCTTTGAAACCATATAGACAGAAATGGAAGGAAAAGCTGCTGACCTTGAGTATTGCCATTTTTTTTTTTTTAAATTACAGTTTAACTAAAGTAAAACATCTTCTGCAAGGAGGTGGCCACAAACAGCCTGAAACTGGCTTAGTTGATATTGCTTCATCTCTTGTCAAACATAGACGTGCCAGTCAAGGGCAACATGCAATTCAGAATACAAACTTATTAAGAAACTATGATGGAGGAGGATGGTAGACTATAAGCAATATCTTCTTTATAAAATGGTGAAAGTAAAAACAAGTCTACAGAAAACCTGGCTTGAAAACCAAATTAATCATATTGTCAAAGAACATTAATAAATAAAACTGGCAGAGGTACAATAGAATGAAATGAATTTGTCAAAATTTTTGTATTTATCTATTTTCATAATTGTTGACAGAAGAGCCATCTTATTTGGATCCTAACACCACATCTTTATGAATCAGAACTGGTTTTAGAAAGGCAAAGCCTAGTTGGGTATTTTGGCTGTGGAGGCTGAGGCAAGTGGATTGCTTGAATTTGGGAATTCTGAGTTGCAGCAGACCTAAAGCCAAACAGGTGTTAGTATTAGGTTTGACCTTGAGGTCTCAAGCGCTGAAGATCACCAGGCTACCTAAGGACATATGAACTGGCCCATGTAAGAAAACAAGGAGCAGGTTCTAGCTTTTGAATTTATCACTACTGAGATGTAGCCCCTGAGTGGCTACACAATTCCAGACTGGAAAAAATAGAGACAATCCAGTTTTCCCTTATTTTGTCACTCCTTGTGCTCTATGTTGCTCCCCTCTCCCTCAAAAAAAAAAAAAAAAAAAGAAGGAAGGAAGGAAGGAAAGAAAGAAATAAAAGTCAGGAGGAATGGCAAGTATACATCAAAGGAATCTATGCTGGATACCATATAAACTTGGAAGCCTAAATTATTAAATAAAATTTTTATTTTCAGATTCTCATTATCCTCCCCACCCCCATTCTCCTCCCTTGAGATGGCAAGAAAAACAAAACCTGTTACAAATATGTATAATCAAACTAAACAAATTCCCATACTGACCATGTCTCCAAATATGTGTGTGTATATCTATATCCATATATATCTATATATTGAGTCTATCATTTCTCTATCAGGAGGTAAGTAGTTTATTTCATCTGGAGTTGAGGGATGCATTTATAAGAAATCTTAGAGAAGGTAAAGAAAAAGATAATAAAATAAATCAGAGATGATTTTATTATCCCAAAAGGTAAATAAGTTAAGTCACCAATGAAAAGATGCAGGGAACATATAAAAACTTTTGCCTTTTGGCATGGTAAGATCCAAACATGGCCTTAAAGACTCCCCTTCAACAAGGAGTTTCTCATGTATATGTTTAAGATCACATAAGATTTATTAGAAAAAAGGAAAAGAAAACTTTAATTATCAATGTCAATGGGGGTATAAAATACGGAGATATGTTCTTTTCAAAAGTTTGATACTGTCACTGAGGATAATTTTTAATTAGTCCAAATGGAAAATATATTTTTCCCCCCTACCAGTAAGGACCTATAGATGGTCCATCTTTTGGATAATCATGTGCTGACTATATCAAGTCCTAGAGAAAACATACTGGGCAGTTTCCTCAACAAAAGCCATCATAATCTTAAAGAAACTGGCCTAACAATCAATTTAGGAAAAACTAAATGGATAAAAAATACCCATTATCTAGCCTATGACACACAGCTTAGAGATCTTTTTTTTTTTTTTTTAAGATTTTTATTTTCAAAATATATGCATGAATAATTTTTAACATTTGCCCTTGAAAAACTTTGCATTCCAATTTTTTCCCCTCCCTTCCCTAGATGCCAGGTAATCTAATATGTGTTAAACATGTACAATATTTCTATACATATTTCCACAAATAACATGCTGCATGAAAAATCAGATCAAAAAGAAAAAATGAGAAAGAAAACAAAAAGCAAACAACCACAAAGAGTGAAAATGCTACGTTGTGATCCACACTCAGTTCCCACAGTCTCCTCTCTGGGTGTAGATGGTTCTCTTCATCACAAGATCATTGGAACTGGCCTGAATTATCTCATTGCTGAACAGTGCCAAGTCCACCAGAATTGATCATTTATAGTCTTGTTGCCAAGTATAATGATCTCCTGGTTTTGCTCATTTCACTTAGCATCAGTTCATGCAAGTCTCTCCAGGCCTCTCTGAAATCATCCTGCTGATCATTTCGTACAGAATAATAATATTCCATCACATTCATATACCATAATGTATTCAGCCATTTCCCAATTGATGGGCATTTAGTGGTCTACCTTTAAGAAGATGTGTGCTTGAAGAAGGAGTCTGGCCATTTGTCTGGCAGGAGCATTTGATAATCTAGAGGAGGCCTTAGACAGGAGGGCTGTTCTGGCCCCTCAGGAAGGGTCCACATCAGCAAAACTAAAGGACCCTGAAATCAAGTGCTGGAGGACCAGTACTTCTTCATTTTAACACTGGACGTGACCTGAGAACTCATCCAACTGAGTCTTTTCTTTGACAGAAAAGTCCAGAATTCATTCAGCACCCCATGGTGGGACTGGGGCCAGAACCAGAAGCTAAAGTGCCCGGGCTCTCTTGTCTGGCCTCCTTGTGCTTCACCAGGCTGTCCTAGTCTCCCCTCTAACCTCCTTTAAGAAGATGGCACTCTGTGGAGCCCAGAGCCTCGCAGCCCTCCAAGGAGAATGGAAGGGAATAGGTCTGATGTCTCTACCTCATGCTCCCAGAGTACTGGGGTCTGGCCTAACCCACACCCAGTATTACTCACACATATTGAGTTGCCGAACGAAGCTGGCCATATTGTTGTGCTTGAAGTACTTTGGTAGCACCTCCTTGGCAAACTGGCCTTGGTCAAAAACATGGAAGCTACTCCCACTCTGTGGAGAAAGAAGGCAGAGGGGAGTTAGTGATGGACCTGCGGCGGGGAAGAAGATCTCTCCCTGTCTCACTTTCCTTCCCTCCTGCCTTAAAGACAATGCCAGAGCACCGGACTTAAGAGCTCGAGCAAGGTAATAAATTTGCATCTTTGTTGTCAACTGATAGGAAGCATGGTCTCCACTGGACAGACTAAAAGTAAAGGGCCAGCAGAAGACTCAGCATTTGGAAACAGAGTTAATAGTCACAAAGGTTTCCTTCACCTGGCACAATCCCCATGAACTGACTGTTTTCTCTTGACTGCCCCTGGCCTACCATGAACCATTCTGGTCTTCTTCCAGCTCAAGACCTCTCACACACAATGCTGGATGATGGGCTGCAACTCCCACTGACCCTAGCACTTGAATGGACCCCATCAAAAGCCAGACTCAAAAATTACAATCACTACAACTCAATCACTCCTGGCACATGGGCCCTGATTGGCAGTGAACTTTGAAAAGCCTGGCAAAGATCTGAGGTTATTTCTAGGCACCTGCAGAAAGCCTCATGGGCTCACGTGAGACAGCTGGAAAATGCACCGGATAGAACAACAGGCTTGGAGGCACAAAGAATTGAGTTCAAATCAGGCATAAGACATTTTCTAGCTCTGGGACCCTGTGCAAGTATTGAACCTTTGCCTGCTTCAGTTTCCACATCTGTCAAATGGAGATTATAACTAGCTACCATCAAAGCTGTTGTGAGGTTCAAATGAGATAATCTCAAATGAGAAATATTTCTAAAGTGTTTTTAGCACAGTACAGTGCTTGGCACATAGTAGGTGCTTGATAAATGCTAGTTTTCTTCCTTCATTTCTGATTAGGTTAATCCATTTTAAGTCCTTAAATACCTGCTTTTATATTATGTTCCCCTTTTCTGGGAAGCTAGGTGGCTCAGTGCCAGGCCTGAATTCAAATCCAGTCTCCTACATTTCCTAGCTGTGTGGCCCTAGGCAAGTCACTTAATCCAGTCTGCCTCTGTTCCTCATCTGTAAAATGAGCTGGAGAAGGAAATGGGAAACCAGTGTAGTATCTTTGTGAAGAAAATCCTAAATAGGGTCACAGAGTCAGACATGATTGAATGAAATGAACAATAACCCCTCTTCTGGGAAGTTTGACCTCTCCCTTTCCTTAGTCTTTTTTCTTTTCTAAGAGCATTGTTCTGGAAGATAAACTAGGGCTGCTCCCCCACAATGATATTTGTATTTCAACTATTCCAGAGGAAAGCTAATGACAATGTTTTGAGGAATAATACATAAAGCAAGAAATAAGACATTAAAATCACAATGTCTACAAAAGCTGGCTAGAAAATTTTCTGTAAAAGGGCACAATTTTTAACTTAATTTCCTTTCATGAGAAGGTTTGCCCTAGCTTCACTTTTCCCTATGCTAAATGGTACAGTGTGTAGAGCGCCATGCCTGAAGTCAGGAAAACTTGAGTTCAAATATGGCCTCAGGCGTTTACTTGCTGTATGACCCTGGGCAAGCCACTCAACTGTTTGCCTCAGTTTACTCATTTGTAAAATGATCTAGAGAAATGGCAAACCACTTTAGCCCCATTGTCAAGAAAAATGGGGTTACAAAAAGTTAGACAGGACTAAAAAAAATGATTCAACAATAAAGAAGAGAAAAAACTGATGGATAGAAACTGAAAATTAGAGAGAAGAGCATAAAAAGGGAAGATTCCTAAAATGATGAGAAGATGAAGGGTCCAAATAGGGGCACTGGTAGTAGTAAGGGGAAAAACTACCTTTTACTCTTGAGATTAGAGTAATTAATAATAGGTGGCATTAATATAGTTCTTTAAAATTTGCAAATCGATGTACAGAAAACATATATTAGCTCACTAAGGAGAGAATGGGATATTGTTGAGATGGATGGCCTAGAGAGGAGAGCTTGAGACAGATGGTCTCAATTTTTCCAGTAAAATTTGAGGCAAGGTTCTATAAAATACTCTGTCGGTTAAAACTTTTAACTAATGAAGAAGAAATGTTCATTATTCTACTATTCCATCCATGCCCTAAGACGATTGTGTAGCCACAAAATAAATAAAAAATAAAAAAATGATGCAGACCCTGCTTTTTAAGATATCTATAGTCTGAATTCTTCGATGGATCTGTGATTTCACTGGTGTGCATATCATAGGTGTAGTTTGGAATCAAAACATATTTTCTCTTTCTGTGGAGCTTCTGTCCATATTCTTCCAAAAGTCCTGCATAGGGAACCACCCTCTGTAGCTGAACATTATGTGGGTACTAATGCAAAGCTCTTTCAGACCACATATTATCCCTTACTCTTACTATAAGAGGAGTCTATTTCCTATGCCTGTCACATACCTCTCTTATGCATTAAAATATAGCATAGTTTATTTATACCAATCATTTCATTTGTCTCTCCATTGTCCTTCAGCTTGTCCTCAATTTTGATTTTTGGAAACTCATTTGCTATGATTTCCAGACATATAACATATAAGAATACTGATGTGAAATAGATTTATATTTTAAGGAGAAGCCTGTTGAAAAGTGTGCCATTTCCCAAATCTATTCAGTCTTTTGTCTATTCAACTGTTAACTCGGGTCACCGTGTCTTATTTTTAATGCCTGGCCAACATACATATGTAGATAGATCATTTGAATATCACAATCTGGACAGTTTTTATCCACTTGGTTTTTCCTACCTGGATTACTGGCTGAACTCGTGAATGTCTATATTCTTGGACATCTGTATAGCTAAGTCCTTATTAGTATATAAACAGTAAATCCCCCCAACTGGGTCATATTATTTGAACTTTCACAGTACATTTCCATTAGGCTGGGACAATGACCATATTTTATGTAAGTATGATTTATTTTTCAATGCAACATTAAGATTTCATTATAATTGAAAAAAATTTTTTTAATGAAAGTGACAGGGACAGCTAGATGGTGCAGTGATTAGAGCACTGGAGTCAGGAGCATATGAGTTCAAATTCAAACTCAGACACTTAATATGTACCAGCTGTGTAACCCTGGGCAAGTAACAACCCCAACTGCCTCACAACTCCCCTCCCAAAAACCAAAATGACCGAATTAGACTCTAGTGATGGGAGTACAGTATAAGATGTAGCTTTTTGTGCAATCTGGATAATTTGCATGATCAACAATCACTTGTATAAAAAAAAATATAATGAAAGGGCACAAGTTAGGTGGCAGGTAAAGCATTGGCTCCGGAGGCAGGAGGACCCGAGTTCAAATCTCACCTCAGAGAATTGCTGTCTGTATAACCCTGGACAAGTCACAACTCTGTTTCAAAAAAGAAAGAAAAAGAAGACCTACATTTTCCAAGTTACTATAAGAGTAACTGGCTTTATAAAAAACCTTTTCACCATGAAAAAACTCTTTGCAAAAATATGTGGAAATATTGGGAAAGGGGAATAAAGTACTTCTATATTATTGCTCAAAATGGGAGCTTTCTCATGCCAAAGTACTTCAAAAGGTGTTTGAACTGAAAGAATTTGCCATTTTCTTCACTTATGAAAAAAATTCACTTTATAATAAAAATTTCTTCTTGAAATTACAATTATCCTTTCCATATTGCAACTTTTCCCCATCACAGTTTGGGAATTTTTTGCAAGTTTTGCAGAAGCCATAGATGACTTACAACATATGACACAGAAAAAGTTTAGAAACTCAGAAAGGCTTAAAATATATGTATAGTAGTGCAAAATACCAACATATTTTATTCTTTGAATATCATATGCAACTTCTTTTTAAGTTAAAATAAGTAAAAAGTTAGTTTGTGAAAAGTACATAAAAGTCAGAAGATGACACATTAAGACTAGAAATATAAAGATCTATTAATAAGTTTAGTAACTCAACACTCCTTAAAAGAAAAGGAAAAATTCAGACTTCTCTGGTATGAAGGGAGGGCCAAAAAATTTTACAAGATTTTCCAGATTGTAAAGGCACTGTGCTCCTGATCCCACCATGTGGAAGGAATAACTGTAGTATATTTTTTGTACTAGATATTTCTGAAAACTGAGACCTCTAAATAAATTACTATGAGGGCTACAAAAATCATATACTGATCCAAAAAGATAAACTGCACTTATGAAAAAAAAATTAGAGCTATAGACAATAAATTTACAAAATACTTTTGATTTATAATTTTACAAATGGCCTGCTTTGCAAACAAAATAACACATTTCAATAGTGCCTTAAAGTTCGCAAAGTGCTTTGTATATTTTATTTTATGCTCATAACCACTTTGTGAAGTAGATGTTCTTATTACTTCCATTTTACAGATAAGAAGAGGGAGGCAGGCAGAAGTTAAGTGATTTGCTTGATGTAACACAACTGCTAAATTTTTGGGCCCTATTTTGAACACAGGTCTTCCTTACTTTGGGTCCAATAGAAAAAAGTAAAGACCTGTTTACTGATAATACTCTAGTTTATAGAAGCATTTCTCATTTTAAAGAGCTAGATATTTCTAAATATGAGTGGATAAGAAATTTGTTTACTATGGTCAAGACAAAAATGGTTAAAAGACTTAAAGCCAAAAGTAAGTTCAAGTCCTCTCACTGACAAAGACTAGCTGTATGACCCTGGGCAATTCTTAACCCCTTGGTGTCCCTGGCAAATCTATGACTTTAAAATGAGAAGCAGGTGTTGATTTTTCCTTAAACCATTTGAAGGCACAAGTTTAGTTAAAAAAAAAAAAAGAAAGAAAAGAAAAATAATCCAAACCCATTACATAGGTCTTAAGTAAAGACCGGGTTATCAAAATCACACATTTTTTTTTTTTATCATCAATTGCAATAATTTATTTGTGTGAGATAATCAATCTTTTTATGATAGCTATTATAAAAACAAAATTAGTAGTATTCAAAAATAATTATGAGTAGCAACATCCATTATTTTGATATGCTTACAGTCAAAGATCATTCATATACTGTTTATAAATCATAAACATGAAAATTATAAAGGATTTTTTCAATAAATCTGTATTTTTGTGCTATTAAAGTCTGATATTCTTAATTTTATTTGAATAGAATTTGAATTAAGAATATTATTTTCATAGATCATCATGAAAAATGTTGGAGAGTGACAACTTTTGCTTTAAAAAAAAAAAAGAAAAAAAAGAAAGGGACAGTTAGGTGGCGCAGTGGATAGAGCACCAGCACCAGCCCTGAAGTCAGGAGGTCCTGAGTTCAAATCTGATCTCAGACATTTAACATTCCCTAGCTGTGTGACCCTGGGCAAGTCACTTAACCCCAATTGCCTCAGTAAAAAAGCAAAAAAAAGTAAAAGGCTTCCATGCAGTTTGGAAATCACTGCCAAATTAGGTACCCTGCGGCATAAAACATACATATACATTTGCATATTCTTGGCTGGGTTCAGTTGTTCTTTCCTCCTTTCTTTCTTTCCTTTTTTTTTTTTTTTTTTTGCTGAGGCAATTGGGGTTAAGTGACTTGCCCAGGGTCATACAGATAGGAAGTGTTAAGTGTCTGAGGTCACATTTGAATTCAACTTAGGTCCTCTTGACTTCAGAACTGGTGCTCTATCCACTGTGCCACCTAGTTGTTCTTCCTTCTTTACTTTCTCAAAGTGCCATTTATTTCCTCACATCAAAGACAAGAGAGAATCCAAATATGATGGCTCTAGAATTTTTTTCTTTTTAAAAAATGTTTGAAGCTTCTAGCTTCATCAAATGCTCTTTGGATGACCTGGTTTGAACAAATATTAAGCTAAACTTTCTAAAAACTGTTTTTCTCTGAATTGCTTCTCAGTCCCATACAGTGATATTGTTCAAAATTTTCCATCATCATTCCCCATAAGATTTTGCAAGTGAGTTTATATCTCATATCAGTCTGGACATTGCTTTCAGATATCAAGCAGGTCAGATGTCTGCTGGGTGAGGTAGTCTATGGGATTTGTTGGTTTCTACATTGTGGCAACTGCTTTATATTTTATCGATAGATGGTGGTGAGAGACTATAATAATGTCACTTCATGTATTCCTTTTCTCACTTTTTAAAGTCAGAAGATTGTTTAGATAGGTCAGGCTTGAGCTTTTTTTTTTAGTAGCACACCATAATGTCTCATCTTTTTCTTCTAATTTGGTACTAATTTTTCTCTCTGCTATAATAAATCAATGATGTGACTATCCAGATGACTTATTTTATTTAAAAATTTTCATTTTTATTATAAACATAAAAATCAACTATAAATATTTTAATAACAATTAAAAAGCATTTTATATTAAGCTGCAAATCTGTTTTTTTTCATTCATTTTCTTTCTTCTTTTTGAATCACTTTCATTACTCACCATTTCCTAACCTACCAGAAAGCAGCTAGCTGTTGTTCAATCATGTCAAACTCTTTGTGATCTCATGGACCCTTGCACACTAGGCCCTTCTGTCCTCCACTATCTTCTGAAATCTTTCAGGCTCGTGTTAATTGCTTCCGTGAGACTATTTACCCATCACATTCTCTGTTGCCGTTTCTTTTGCCTTCCATCTTTCCCAACAAGACTTATGTTGGCCAAAGTGTTAAATTTTAGCTTCAGTATTTGTCCTTCCAATGGATACTTTGACTTAATTTTTTAAAAAGTATTGACTGATTTGATCTCCTTGTTGTTCAAGAGACTCTCAAAAATATTCTTCAGCACCATAATCCAAAAGTGTTAATTCTGTGGTGCTCAGTTTTCCTTATAATCTAACTCTTACAATTATGTATTACCACTGGAAAAACCATAGCTTTAACTATATGGATCTTTGTTAGCAAGAGAGAAGCAAGCCATCTCAAAAAAGGAGTCAAGAAAAAGAACTTAACATATTATGTCCGTACCTCTTGTTTCTCTGCTACATTATAGGAAGGGTATGCTTATCACCAGTCTTTTGAAACCATAATTAATTTTGACATTGATCACATCTCTAATTCCAAGGCTGTTTTCTTTCATATTATTGTAGTCAACACATATATTTTGGTTCTGCTATAGCTAGGCTTATCTGAATCAAAAATATGCTATTTATTATGACAGAATAACATTCTAAAATTACCACAGAATTGAAGAATAATATAAACCATTCAGTTATTCCCCAATTGACTCCTATCTTTTTTTTTTTTTGTTTGTTTCCAGTTCTTTGTTTCAATCAAAAGTGCTGCTTATTGGGTTGTGTTATCCCTAAATCCAAGAGTATGTAGTTTAATGAGTGACCTTTGGGTACAATTCCAAATTTTTTCCCTGAATGGTTGTACTTATTCATAGTTCCATCAACACTGTACTTGTCCTTGAGTAGCACTTCTAAAAACTGTCATGTTCCTTTTTTGGTCAAGTTTGACAATCTGATTGGTATGAAGTAGAACCTCAGAATTGTTTTAGTCTGTATTTCTGGAACGATTAGCAATTGGGAGGATTTTTTTTTCATTTGGTTGTTGATAGCCTGTGTTCTTTTGAAAGCTGCTTGTTCACCTCCTTTGACCATTTATTTATTTACTGGGGAATGCTTCTCAGACAAGTAATTTAGAAACCACTTATTTCCTGCCAATTTTACTTTTTTTTTTTTTTGTGACGCTATTTGATGCTTACCATGTATACTACTTCTTTCCTTTTCTTGAAGGAAGACTCTATTTAAGGCCTTTCATTCCTTGGTCCTGAGCCATATTTTCAATTTTTTTTTTGGCTGTTCTCCCCTACTGACATCTTTACACTGGAGTTTCTGAGTATTAAAAAAAGACTGATTTAATTTGGAGGGCCTATTCATTAAGTTAATTAAACTTCTTAGGATCTTGACTGATATTGCTAAGTAAACTACAATTATCTTCATGGTAGTCTTTGCTTTTGCAAATCATGGGCACCACAAACCAAGATGATCAAGTGTTCCAAGAAATGATATTTTTTAACTTGCTTTTGGATGGGATAAAATCAACTCTGCCAACTTTTTTACTTGCTTTTCCAAGGAGAGAATCTAAATCACCTTTCCACAATGATGCAACTTCCTTATGCCTTCTGGTTTCATTTATACAGAGAATTTCAATATTGGTATGATTTAATTCTTCCAAATATATGTTGATTCACTGATTATTGGACAAGGATGTCACATTTAGAGAACATATACTGAGTGCTTATAGTTTACAAACTGAGTAATTCTTAATACTCTCTATTACCTGGAATGCAGAAACAGAAAAGGGTCAGAGAGGAATGAAGGTCATTTTATAATTTTGTTTCATGGCCAAAGAATTCATGAGTCTTGTAATATGTCTCTATGCTTAGATAGTCTGGATAGCACATATAACCTGTTGTTAGAATTCTATCTCTGAAAGATGGAAGAACTTGCCAGAGCTTATATTTCAATTTAGCTTTCAGGAATTCTAAGCTATATCACTCACTAGGCACCAGAATAAGACTACAGTAGAGTCTAGCATGAAAAATAAAACAGGAACACATATAAGACAATATAGGATAAAAGACATGAGGAGGGTAACAAAAAAAAATTATACAATGACAACATTTATATAATATTTTAATGTTTGTAAAGTACTTAAAATGTTATCTTATTTTATACAATATATGACAGGAGTTCAGTTGTGGGGGGAAATCAGGGAGGCATTAGTACTTGAATTAGAACTTGAAGGATGTGGTAGTTTGTGGAGAGAGAAGGACAATGCATGAGAAATGGGGAAAGCCCTAGATTTTTATGGGGAGCAAAGAGCAGTTGAATTTGGTTAGAGCCCAGAGTATATGCAGGGCAATAGATAAAGAAAAATCTAGAAAGGCTGGTAGGGACAGGATAGACTGTGGAAGCCTCTTAATGCCAGCCTCTTAATGCCAGGCTGCAGTTTGTATACTTCATTTAGTAAAGTCAATCATCAAAGCCTCACATTGGTACTTCACTGTGGTACAGATTCATTTAATCCATGCTCTATGTACAGCAGATAATGATAGTATCAATGTGGCAAGAAAGTGGACCTTCGATGCAGAAATTAGGGTGTGGAGAAATGAAGAAAACACTCCATCTTACTGAACTTGGAACTTCACGACTTGATTCACATCATGGGCCACTGTTTCAGTAAAAGCTGTAGGCCAAACCTATAAAGGAAGTTAAAACAGTGGGCAGGGAGCATTCCAATTGCTTGTGAAGTAGGCTTACAAGGCTTTCATAATGCACTGGCATTAAAAATACCCTCCTGACAACACAGCCATCTGACACATGATAAAGTACCTGGACCAGTGTCCTTTGGCAAAGCCATTCCAACTTCATAAGCAAACTATTCAAACTTTTGGCCAAGATGATTACCTGAACAGTAGGAGATCCAGCTCTCTCACAATTCACAGCAGAGTGAAAAATAACAGAGAAATTCAATGAAAAATTGGCTAAATCATGGGCAACAGAAAGGGGTCCATAAGAAAAATCAGCACCAGCAGAAGCTAGCAGTCTTCCAATAAAATCACATACTAATCAGACATCTATAGTCTGCAGGGTTCTGTGTTTAGAGACAACCAAAGTGGAGGGCTCCCCCCAAAAAGCCCCAGGTGGAAACATTGTTAACTCCAGAGCAACAGCAATTAATCTGAGAAAGTTCAGGTACCCAGAGGTCCCTACTACTCTGTCCTAAAATATTCTAGAGGATACTGAAGATACAGCTCTCTGAACTGCCAAAAAATCCAAGGGGAGCTGACTGGGAAATGAAGATTGAACAAAAACCCAGGTGATTCAGGAAAGGGTTAACCATCACTCAAAAGCCCTGATACAAGCCCTAGTTAAGGACTAAAGTTAAAGAGAAGAGACACCCAGTCAATATTAAAAATTTTTGTACCTTTTAAAAAACTCTAAAATGGTAAAAGTAATTCCATAACAAGAAGAGACTCAAAGGGAGAAAAATGAATCTTCCATAAAGATTACATGAATATCAAGAAGAAAAATGACAAAAGATAACAAATAAAATAAAAGTTGTGGACATATTGAGGTCTTTTTTTTTTGCTGAGGCAATTGGGGTTATGTGACTTGTCCAGGATCACACAACTAGGAAGTGTTAAGTATCTACGACCAGATTTCAATTCAGATCCTCCTGACTTCAGGGCTGGTACTCCATCCACTGCACCACCTACTTGCTAAAATAAAAGCAGTGGAGGAAAGAATTAAGAGGATAAACAGTTTCAGAAAAGAACAAAAAAAAAAAAAAAAGATTTTATGAGACAAGAAATATTAAAGCAAAATCAAGTGAATGAAAAATTTACAGAAAAAAAATTAAGATATGTGAAGATCTAATTAAAAAAAACAGATAAAAAATTAAAAACAAAACAAAACAAACAAACAAACAAAAACAGTCTGGCACCACTGAATGCCAGTCTATGAGGTCCAGGGAAGAGATGAAAAATTTTGGGAAATTATGAAGCCAGAGAACTACTCTTTTTCTCCAGTTCAAGGAAAAAATGTTGATAGGAAATACTTATGTGTTTTAATATTTTTTGAGTACTAAACTCCCCAAAGTCTTAATCTGATATCTCACTATGGCATGTAGATGACTTCAAGTTTTAAGGACTATGCCAGTGTTTGCAAACTGTGGCTGGTTCTACCATGATATGATGGAAAGGTTCTGAGTGTGGTTCCAGACTTACACAATTTGTGAGGGACACCTGGGTGAAGTAGGAAAAGGCTTCCTGCAGATTGGCCATTCATTAACAAATACTTTTGTCAGCAACTCAAGAAACAAAAGAAAATACAAAATAGACCTGAGTTTAATGTGGCCCTCTTCTGGTTTCTACTGTGATAATGGCAGAAGAGTGCTAAGAGAACAAGTCTTTAGACTTTAACATGGCTGTTCATACCATAAATGTGAAATCCTTATCCAGTGACCAAGAAGACATACTATACTTTTGGAGGAAGAAAAAAAATTTTTTTTAAATTATACATGAAACCAGAAGTGAAGCTTATGGGAATGCCTTTGAGCATTAAACAACTAATTTGCTCATAAAAATGACCATGTATGGAATAACTGAATATAAAAGAGAGGAAAAAACTCATCTTACAATTCCTTTCAGATCTACTGTGACTTTCCAGGAGATCAGCATGAGCCAAAATCCTTAGAGAGGAGAAAATTGTACTAAATCTCCTTGTATCTGAATCACAAGTCTTCAGGTAAATTAAACCAAGTGGCATTCACAATCCATGTTTGCTTGAGGACTAAAATGGGGCTGTTGTGGAAGATGGACAAAAATATTGAGGCTTAGGGAGACATAGTAGAAAGTTGTCACTCTAATATGTATAAACAGAAACTTTACTTTGTTTCTTTAGGCCTTCTAATGCCTCCTCCTTGTGAAGAGATCCTGAGTTGTTGAAGGCTTTGCCAAGAGAGAGCCAATCTGGCAGTTGTTAGTCATTTGGAAAGCCTTGAGTACTGACTTAGTGACAGGTTCTTATACAATCTATCACTTAGAGATAGATTGTATCAGAACCAGGCTAGTTCAGTGTACAGATATCACACTGATGTCACATCATAAATTTTGTAAATATATAGTAGAACTGTGAATTGTGTTTGTAAGGTGAAAACCAATACTGATGGGATCTATATAGATCTTTGGGCATAGAAGAAATTACACTTGCAAAAAGAATTTGAGGGTTCTAAATCAAGCAATACTTTATTTGAATGGATTTATGATTTCATCAGTATAGGCACTCCTTACACCAGTGTCTATATTTAATAAGAAATCTATATTTTAATGATATGTGATTTTGTTGGCATGAGTATTCCCGCCACTGACTGGAATATCATATGCTATTTCCAACTTTATATCTAGTCCTTGAGAGTTGTTGTGACTAAGAAAGCCAACCTACCACAGCCAATCTGGTAATGAGCCTCTTTGAACTTAGCTGGGATAATTCTTTGAAGACTGACATCAGGGATAAAGAGCAAATCTTTTCAGCTGGGTAGGATCTTACTTTCTGTTTCTCTGACACAGGATGGCCTCCATGACATGATGGGGCTATAACATATAGTTATAGGATTTTAGTTTAGGATATAGTGATAGGATTTTGAAGTTATAAGTACAACTAACAAGAGCATGAATAAGACTTTCAAGATGTAGAAAATTTGGTAGTAGAAGCTAAGATTATGCTCTGTACAAAATGCCAACCTCACATCTTTCTTAAACAGTCCTCCTTCAAGACAGTGTGTAATATAGGCCACCATCTCTTGGGGATCTGTTGACCCAATGACTCTCCTCCAAGGATCTGTCCCTTTCCTCTATATGTTTTTGGGGACAAAGATTGAACTATCCCTCTCTAAGTCAACACCCCAAGAGGTAGCCTTCATCACATTCATGGCCTTGGTTACTATCCCTTCCTCTTAATCCAATCTCTTATCAACTAGCTTCTTGCTTATTGCTTAAAAATATTTCATGTCTCCTCTACTCTCAAAAAACTCTCTTTTGATCCTACCATCCTTACAGCTATCAGCCTATATTGCTCCTTCCTTTTTCTGCCAACTCCTTAAAATAAATAACGTGTGTGCATGTGTGTATGTACGTATGTATGTATGGTACCTTTTTCTCTTTCCAAACTGGCTTTCTACCTCATTATTTAACTGAAACTAGTTTTTTCAAAATTACTAATAATCTCTTAATTGATAAATCAAATGTCCTCTTCTCAATATTCAAACTTCTTGACTTCTCTGCATCAGTAATTGGCACTTTTTAGCCACAATTTACTTTATGCAATCTCAACTGAGTCCTCAGTACCGAAAGGCAGTTCTTTTATACCTTTAACTGATTTACTACTCTTACTCAAGAGAGCAGCTTTTTCAAACCATTTCATACTTCCTCAAATCTCTTACAGCTAGTTCCCCCAATTCCTTCTTTCTCAATTGAGACCCTTGCATGAAAAAAAATTGAGGTCATTCACTCTGAGCTTTCTCTTCTCCCTTTCTTCCTAAACTCTCAGATGCCTTCTGCTACTATCTCTGACTTCACCTACGTTATGTCTAACATTATAGGGAAGTCCTTTTCCTTGCTTAGGTAAATCTTTCTATTTGTACAAGGGATCCCATTCCATCCTGTTCCTTCTAATTAAACTGAGTCTTCTGTCACTCACTCACTCTTTCCTTCAATCTCTCCTTGTCTAAAACTCTTTATTGCCCATAATCATGTCCATGTTTACTCATCCTGGTTAGGTGTCCCTGGTTAACTCTCCCTCTCTTTTGCAGCTAAAACTCCTTGAGAAAACCACCTGTGATTGGAATTTCCACTTCCTTTTCTCTTTCTTCTTAATTCTCCATATTCTGTATTCTGAACTCATTTCACTGAAACCAATCTTTTCAAAGTTATAAAAGATTTCTCAATTGAAAAGTTCAATGGCCCTTTCTCAGTCCTTATTATCTTCAACTTCTGACCCTGTCAGTCTCCCTTTCCTCCTTGAGAGTCTCTATTCTCTAGATTTTCAGGATACTACTCTCTCTTGGTTCTCCTACCTATCAGACTGCCCCTCTAGTCTCCTTTGCTGGATCTTCATCCAGGTCATGTTTGCTAACTGTGGCTACCCTACACAGTTTTGTACTATTTCACTTGGTGACCTCCTAAATTCTCCTGCATTCAATTATTGCTATGCTGATGATTTTCTAATCCTCCTCCCGTAGCCATCATTCTCACCCCCTCCAATGGAATTTGTTGCCAAGGCCTGCTGACCCCTGCAGCATCTCTCAGGTATTCCTTTCTCTCCTCTGATACTACCCGCAACCCTGGTGCAGGCTCTCCTCTCCTCACACTTGTTATTACAACAGCCTGCCTCAAATTTCTCTCTATTCTGGCCCAAAGTGACCTTCTTAAAACAAGGTTTGATCACATTACCTCCAGTCCCCTCCTAACCCAGCCTCCTCAACTTCTAATAACCTTACTCCTTCCATGGACTCTGGACTCTGTGATCCAGTGATGCTGATCTTTTTGATTTTCAAAGGCAAGACTCCATCTTCCAACTCTGTATAATTTTATTCAATGTCCTCTATGCCTACAAGGCTCTCCTTCCTCATCTTCACTCACCAGCTTCCAAGTCTCAGATAAAACCCCACCTTCCACAGGAAGCTTTTCATGATCTGCCTTCTCTATTGATTCTCTTCAGTTCATCCTGTTTAATCAAGCTTGTTTGGATATTGTTTGCATGCAATCTTCTTCAGTAGATTGTGAGCTCTTGGAGAACAGATACTACCTTTTGCCTTTCTGTGTATCCCTATCACTTAAAACCGTGCCTAGCACACAGTAAGTGCTTAATAAATGTTTATTGTTTGACTTTCTTCTGAATACTTTCTCCCCTTGGATTCTCCTAAAAACTGTTCCCCTCCTGTCTGACCATTACTTTGCTGAATGCTCACCCTTTAATGCCCTAAAACTGAGAGTTTCTCTTAAGGAACTTCTTAGAATATCTTTCTTCTCCATACTAAATGATCTCATTAAGTTCCCATCAATGTAGCATTTGTGTATGCCTGGCACACAATAAGTATTTAATAAATACTTGTTGTTTCAACCTTGCTACAAAAACCAGTCCACTTTCCTTTTTGGATTATATATCTATTTGAAGATGTACTTTTATTCTATTTTTTATGTACAATGGTATATGTTTCAATCTTTTTATCCATACTGTGTATGAGGTCCACTATCCTCTGACCTGAAATGATGATTGACTGATAAATATAAAAATAAAAAACATACCAAAATTTCAAAGAGGGAGGAAAAAAAATGTCATCAGGAACCTTGAATGAGTTAGATCTTACATTAAGAGTTTTGGGCTTCTAGCAGCCAAGAGAAAAAGAAAAACACATTATATTATACAATTCTTATCTAATAAAAGGAAGCTTGCAAAATTGTGTAACGGGCCATACATTTTCCTGGCACAAAGTCAACTGGACTCTTTATTCCCTCTTCATTCTTTAAAAAAAGGAAGGAAGAAAGAAAGGAAGTTTTTCAATTAACAAGAAGTTTTTCAATCTATTCCTTTATTCTGGGGTCTTGTGCTGATTGACACCCCTGGCTATCACAGTGGGCAGTGTACCAAAGCACTCCATGGAAATTAAAAATAGACAAGACTGAGCTAGGACAAGTCATGGGCCAACCACATCTCCCTGATGTCAAAGCCCCAGATCAGGCAGGTTTCATCATTCTTGAATGCCTTCATCTTTAGAAGGATCAAAGATACTAAGTATTTGTATGTTGTTCTAAATCACAATATTGGATTACAGAATTGAAAGGTCATCCGGTTCAACATTTCTTAATCTGCTGAATTACTACTAAGTCTTTAGATGCCAATTCAAATATTATTTCCTCCATTAAGCCTTCCTTATGTCTCAACGAGGAACAACCTTTGCCTTCACACCTCACATAACACTTTTCATGTAATACTGTTTACAGCTGTTTCTTATTATTCTACTAGATTTTAAACTCCTTTAAGTAGGAAGTATGTCTCAAACTGTTTTTCTCAGGGTTCAATAAAAGGTGTTGCACAAATTAGGTTCTTAATAAATTTGTTTAAAGATATTACAGAAGAATGGACAAGGTGAATGGAGGGAAAGGGATACCACAGCTAGGATGGGATATGGAGGGAAACTGATGTCTTGACTGAAGAGCAAGACTGCTCTCCTAGGTATCCTAACGAAAGGAGGAAACATCATTAAACTTCTGGAGGCCCAGACTACTCCATTAGGACAGTCTAGAATTTAAAGCTCTGAACCTCAGTTTCTAACACACCTGTTGAAGTCAGTATGTAATGGGTTGTGGGGTGATGTCTTCCTTGTGGTTAGGGGGCACCACTTCATTGTCCTCCATTCTCCAGGAACAGTTGGGAGGAGGTTGCAAAGGAGGAGGCAGGAGGCTGGGGTCACAGTGAACCCATGCTTCCCCAGCTCTTTCATTTCCAATATTATCCCATATCCTTCAACCCTTTGTGGCTGACTCCAATGAAGTCACCCTTCAACAGATGCTTCCACTTTCTTTCCTCTCACTCTTCTTAAGGTCCAGTTTTTGACCTCATCATTCCACTGCTCTCTCTCCAAAGTTACCACTGAGATCTTAGTTGCTAAATGCAATGGTCTTTTGAGCTTCATTCTCCTCAACCTCTGCAGCCTGACATTTTTGATCACCCTTTTCTCTCTAGGTTTTTGGGACACCAATCTGTCTTATTGGTTCTTCTTCTACCTGACTGCTTTTTAGGTTCTTCTGCTCTATCTCCATGTACATTATGACCTCAAACTCTAATTGTTCCACAGGGTTTTATCTGGGGTCCTCTTCTCTCTCCTTACCACTTCACTGGGTAATCTCATCAGCTCTCATGGATTTAGTCATTATCTCTATGCTGATGATTCTCAAATTTATTCATCCTATGCCAACCTTGTGCTTCCTGATTTCTCATTTCATACCTCCAGCTACTTTTCAGACATCTCAAACAAGATGTACAGTAGGAAGCTTATACTCAATATGTCCACAACAGAATTCATCTTTCCCCTCTAAACCCTTGACTTCTGTAACTCCTAACAAATTAGTATAGAAGTTAACACTACCCTCCTGGTCTCTCAGAATTATAACCTAGGCATCATCCTTAATCTCAATAAATTCCAGTGGCTTTTTATTGTTTCCAGTACCCAAAACAAAATTCTCTAGAATTTAATAACTTAGTTCCCTCCTACCTTTCCAGTCTTCTTACATTTTACTACCTGTCATGTACTCTTTGATACTGCTCTTCCAGAAATAAGATATTCCTCTCTTAGCTCCATATACTTTCTCTGGCTGATGCCATCATTGTATTGCTATCTTAAACAAGACATCTTTCCCAACTCCTTTTAATTCTAGTGCCTTCCCTCTGTTACATTTATCCTCTATAAAGCCTGTTGGTATTTTTATTTGCATGATGTCCTCCCTGTTAGACTGTCAAGTCCTTGAGAGCACTGGTAAGTTTTAAGTGGCAATGGAAGGTTCCACCTTAGGCCCTTTGTAAATTCACTATCTACCCTTTCATCTGCCTTGTGACAGATTTCTAAAGGATCTTCCTGCTTCCATCCCTCCTGCACAAGCTAACCAATTAGGCTTCTGAAAGCAGGTCATTTCCCTGCTCAAAACCTTTTGCTGATTAATTCCAGCTTTAAGGAATAAAATTCAAATCCCATGGTCTGGTAATCAAAGGTATTTACTTTTCCAGACTCATTTCATACAATTTTATTATATCCTATTTATTCATCTTATTGTGTCTGAACTAGACCAAATTCCATGAAAACTGACTTCTTCATCATGAAGAAATTTCATGAAAACTGAGTCTTCATCAACTGAGTCTACTTTGAAGTAGCCAAGCACAGAACACTATGCAAAGGAGACATCAGTAAATGAATGTTTGCAGAATTGCCCTGAATCAATCAAATGATCAAGTAATTAACTGGCTGCCTACTATAAGTCAACACTAGATATTATGAATAAGTCAAGAGATGCCACAAGTTCTTTGGAACCACATTGAGATCTGGATGGGAGAGGAAAGAATCTGGCCTCCCCCTCCCTCTAAGTACATAGCCCCCCCCCCCCCCCAGAGTCAAAGTCAGGGTATACCCCGAGGGATCAGTAACTAAGGAAACTTGATCAACAAAGCACCCAGATTTCTCTTCTGGGAATCTCTGGGCCTATTTAGTTAGCTCTTCATTTGGCTGAGACCCCTATGGTGCTTAGGGCATAGCTCCAAAAAGTCAGGCAAAACTAGGAACCACGAAGCTTAACAATTTCAGATAACCTTAAATGTTCTACTGAAGAGCTGATAGTCAATCAATGAATGGGTTAACGAATCAATTTGAAATCATCTCTTGGTCTAGTTGGTAGAAGCACACAGTATGATGCATGTAAGGTGACAATTCTGAGCTATCTTGGAGATGACAAGAAAGATACAATAAAGGACATCTCCCTAGATTTTGATAAGGTCACTGAGCCTTTCTTTAACAATTTAGGAAGGGGCTTTCCAACATTTGGCAATTGTAAAATCCTGGTAGGTGAGCTTTTTTGCCTTAAAACACTACCTTTCCCCATCTCACTGCAGCAGTGAATCACCAGATTTAGAGAAGTCAGTAAAGATCTAAGTCCATGTCTTTGTTTCTGTAGACTCTTAGAGTTGAATGATGCTTCAGAAGTAATCTGGTACAAAACATACTGGAATAAGAACTCTCCTCTTTAATACAACCAAAAGATGATTCTCTAACTTTTGTTTAAAAATCTCTAATGACGGGGAAATGTGGTAGACTATTCACCAGTTTCATCTCATTCTAGGGTTTAACATTAGTGCTAGGCCTGGAATCTGAAAGACTTGAGTGCAAACTCAGTTACAGACACTTAATAAAAAGACCCTGAATAAGTCACAATCTCTGTCTACTTTAGTTTCCTCATCTGTAAAAACAGCGATAATAATAGTACCTACCTCGAAAGGTTGTTGAGAGGATAAAATGAGAAATCTGTAAAGTGCATTGCAAACCTTAAAGCGCTATATAAATGCTAGCTCTCATAAGTTATATGCCATACTGAGCAAGAAAAAGCAATATATTCTGTCAACCACAGTTATATATATGGAGACATTCTCTACAAAGTCCTTATGTAGAGTTCACAAAACTGTACTGAAAGATTGACAAAGCTGAGGGAGTCACAGGGAAATAGATGGCAAGATGGGTGGAAGGGACAAGTGGAACATTTAGGAATACAAATAAAATCAAGAAAATTAGGACAAGACAAAAATTGGGAAGGGGAAAGAAGATCAAGGGCTACTGGCAAAGATGGCAACATGAATTTCCAGCCAAATCTACTTCTTCTAAGACCATCCCAAGACCAATGGAAAGTCAGGCAAAGTAAAACAAAAGATCAATAAAGACAAAAAGAAACTTCAGGTGGGTGGGTGGGTAATCCCCTCCCCACCTCAAAATAAAGGAACACAAAAACAAAAAGTCAGAATTATAAAGGATCTTGCTCTAGGTCTGATACCCCATTTCAAGGGGTGAGAAGATGCCTGCCTTAAGTTCCAGATGCAAAAGGCCTTGGTCCCCAGTTCCCCCAACCATACCCAATTCTAAGAAATGGAAAAGGGTCCTTGGACCACCTGATTTTCAATTCATCTACCCCATTTATAACTTCAGGAAGAAATAGGGCACAAGTTCAGTTAAATTATCCAAGACTAAGAATATATCATTAGTAAGGATTGTTGCTGCCTTACTCCAAGCCATCTCTGCATAAGAGAAGGCAAAAATGGGATCCAATCTGTACTTATGATAGGAACACTTACATCAATGAGATCAGTGGAATTAACTCTAACATTTAGCAAAGTGTTAGGTCTTTAGAAAAAAAAAAGTCAATTCTGATAGATGGCTAAAACCCAAGTCAATTAAAGCTGCCAAATCCATTTGAATCTAGGGTTCCAAATCAGGAGAGGAGTATGGCTTCCAGTTTCAGATTAAAGATTACTGGCTCTGAAGTCAGCATAATGGGTTCAAATACTACTTCTGATTGTCAGTTTGCTCAAGACCATACCTTCACAAATCACAATCTTCTTAGGCTTCAATTTCTCAGGTTTAAAATGATGCCTTCAGAAGTCCCTTCCAGCTCTATCCAAATCAATCCCAATCCTCTGATGCCCTTGATTTTGGCTCTAATTAACAATGAGGAAAGGAAAAGCAGGTCACTTGGGAAAGTTTAGGGTTCTGGGTCAAACCTTGCATATAAGTTGTAGATTTCTTTTAGAAGCTGCTAGTAGGTGAAACTCAGTCTTTCTAATTGTACTGCCCAACCAACCCAGTGAGGAGTCTGGCCCTGGTCCAAAGGAACATTTGGAAGGTTTTTCATGATTTCTGCCAGATTATTAGGATAGGTCTGGCCAATTCTAAGAGTTTAAAATCAAAGAGTTAAGAAAAAAGAAAAAGAACTTTTAGCATACCCAGTAGTTGACTGGGTAAGACCAACAGGGTATGTCTCCTACTATAAAGAAAGCTGTATAAGGTCAGGGAATCACTTTATTTTATTGCCCTCCTACTCTAATTTTTTCATATATGACTTATGCTCCCAACTGGACCAGAAAACAAGGAATATAGCCACTTGCTTTTGTGTTGCCACATGGCAACACAAAATAGGGATAATATATGCACTACTTACTTGACAGAATTATTGTGAGTAAAATAACCCATAAAATTTTTAGTATTATGTGAATGTAAGATAATTACATCTTTCATCCTGCTTGGCACAGAGCTGGGCACAGTCCTGGAATGAGTTGATAAGACCACATTTCTTCAGAGAATAGGTCTGAATCTAGTGATTTCTCATTATCACCTAATTACCTAATTATCACTAATCACCTGCACGGAATTAAGTACTTAAGCTTTATTTCTAAATGTAATCATTAGTGAAAAAGTGGATAACAATTCCAAAGTTAGGATTGCAATCAAAGCCAGTATAATGTTCTGACACAATAGAGGTGGGCCATTTGGGGATTAAAGGAGTGACAATGAAGAGCCAGTGAAAACTAATAAAAGCCTAGCAAAAAAGACCTGTGTCACACACTGATCAAAAAAA
>JAJPUD010002203.1:228821-311752 GCA_023553655.1 Myrmecobius fasciatus | reverse complement strand
CCCCCCGCTTCCGAACCCTGCGTCTGCCACTCACCCTGCCCCTTCACGCCCTGTGCCCTTACTTGTAAGTCTCTGACAAAAGAGAACTCGGCAGAGCCCGGAACAACAGCGTGGGTGTCCCTTGCTCGGATCCCTTCGCCTCGTGCTCTGACGCGGCCTCCCTGACAGCTCCTGCGTCTTCCTGCTCTGCCCCTTAAAAGGCTCCTACCTGGCTAGGGAGTACCTGGCTGTAGGGACCATTGACTCAGATGTGCTAAGGACTCCCCCAGAGTCTGGTCTGGCCCTGACAACCAGCCCGAGAGGAAGGTCATAGAGGAGGAACCTGAAGTAAAACGGTCACGAGCCTTGCCCAAGGTCACAGCTGGGAAGTGTCCGACGCCAGAGGTGACTCTTGGCCCCAGGCTCGGGCCTCTCTCCTGTCTTTCCAGTCTCACTCGCTGTCTGGCTTTTAGCTCCCACCTAAGCCACTCACCCCCAAGTCAACCCCCTTCACCTGGTCCCTCTCTCTTGGATTCGGGCCCTCATCTCCACCTATACGTTGCACTGTCCCCTTAGACCCAATTCAAGCCTAGCACAGCCCAGGAGAGACTCAAGAATGGAAGGGGCGCTTAGTCGGGCCAGCTGTGCCCCCTTTCCCTACTTCTGGAGCGCGTCTGGCCTCCCCTGTGGGCCAGTGCTCAGCTCTTGCCTCCCCCGGGCACGCAGAGTGCATCACGACTCGGCCCTCAAGAACGGAGCTCCTCACCTTATCTGGCGATCCTGTAGCGATGTTGGCCAGCCCACGAAGTACCAACCTGCGTACGTTTGTGCACACATCCTTCTGCCTGCCCATTATGTTGTCCAACAGGGACTCCAGCAGGATTAGATCATTCACCACATTGCTGCTGAGCAGCTGAAAAACAAATCAGAATCAAAGAACCAGAAAACCTCAGCTTGGAAAGGGACCTGAGAGTCAAGTCCTATCCCACTTCACTGATAGGAAACTCAATGCCTACTGAAGCAAGCCATTCCATTTTCAGACAGCTTTCACTCAAGGGTTAAGTGATCAGGAGTGCATAAACTTTATACATTTGGGTATGTAATATATGTATATAGGTGTACATGCATATATACATGTGTATATATATACATACCATACACACATATACATATTTGATACCCTTTATTACAGTGCCATTTGTCTCCTTTGCATAACATGTATATTATTTTGTATATTTAAAAATATTCTGAGAAAGGGTTCACAGGCTTCACCATACTACCAAAGGGATCCATGAAAAGAATCCCTGCTTTAAATTAAAAAAAAAAAAAAAAAAAAAAAACTTTGCTAAAATCTAAGTAAACCATAATCATACATTTAGCATTTGCCCAGGATCTACTAGTTTAGTACTCATGCCAAAAGAAAAGGGATTAGCCTGGCCTGGCCTGTTCTTGAAGAAGCCATTGGGAATCACTGCTTCCTCTTCTGCACATGCCCTAACCATCTCTAATCACACCAGACAGCGTGATTCTTTGTTCTTTGGTACTCAAGGATGTAGTGTATCTGTATGAAGTGAGTCAAAGTCATCAAGGGCACTTAGATATTCTTGCTCTATATGCTGTGTGTCCACTTCTTGCGAGCTGACACTGCCGGGACAAAGGTCATTCTCCTTGACAGAGAAGACAGAAAAACTACAAATCAAGCCGCTCCGCTTTCTCTGAGACCTCCATACCCCTCACCTCCCACAGGAATCCCATCTGGTCTGACACCATGCCACGAAAGTCTGAGAATGCAGCTTGGAGATTCTGGGATCATCTTTCTGGTTCTTCTACCCAGAGCCTACCCATTCAGTGAGACTGCTGTGAGCTCTAATCCCGATAGCCGATGGAGCTGCAGGGCGTAGTGTGGGGAAGCAGGTAATGGTGTGTTTGCTGCTTTTAAAAAGTCCGATTGACTTTCATTCTACTTTCAGTGTCATGCTTCATTATCACCAAATTGTGTGATTAATTCTGGCTGCCTGAGGGAAGCCTAAGACAAAAATGGGGACTTAGTTGTAAGCCAGGCTTTTAAGCAGGCTGCAGGTATTGGAATGGGGCAGTTAGCAGATCTATCAATCGGGCCTGGATCTTGCCATCCCCCAAAAGGGTTCCATGAACCCTGAAATTCTTTCCTCCGATCAGATTCCATTGTCATTCCAGCTCTCCCTCTGCCTTGCACCTTCCAACAGAAACAATCCTCAGAGAACAAAGCCAGAAGAAATCATCAGACTGTTCACTGGGCCCATTACCAGTTGGTTACATAACCTCAACTTGGCATCCACCAGGACAAGGTAATCCTTGTTGAGCCACTTCAGTTGTGCTTGACTCTCCTTTGGGAGTTTCTTGGCAAAGCTACTGCAGTGGGTGGCCACTGCCTTCTCTGGCTCATTTTACAAATGAGGAAACTGAGGCAGACAGGCTGAAGTGACTTGCTTAGGACCACACATAGCTAGGACGTGTCCGGGGCCAGAAAGGAACTCAAATCTTCCCACCACACCACTGCCCTGTTCTTCTGTACCTTCCCTAACCTACTTCCTCTTTCCCTTTCTTCAGCACCTTTTCCTTCCAACCTCTTGCCTTCGGCTCTGAAGTTCCTGGGCCGGGGCCCTCTACCACCTCCCTCCTGCCTCAGGCTGATGAGGGGCTTCCTTCCTTCCATGAATCCTGTCCTCCCTTGGACCCACTCCCACAAACCAAGACTGTCAGTGGCCCCCCTACCCTCAGGCTCCTCCCTTCGGGCCTGGCTTCAGACTTCCCCACAGCACTGAAACCGCTCCAACCCAAGTCACCAGGATCTCGCAGTGCCACATTTCATGGCTATCACTTCTTGACCGCTTTGCCATTTCTGAGAGTGCTCTTTTCCTGCATTTTCTAGGCAGGGCTCTGCGCTGCTCCTCTCTCTGCCAGCCTGACTATCCCTTTCTCCCTCCTTGGTCTTGCCCACTACTGGGGGTGGGGGGTGGGCCCAAGGCTCTGGCCTGGGCCCTCTTCCCTCTGTACTGTTTCCCTTGGCGATCTCTCCAGCACTGTGTTTATGATGATCATCTCTGTGCAGAGGACTCCCAACATGTCCAGCCTCAACCTTTCTCCCAGTCTCCAGTCCTGCTCCTACAACGGACTAGACCTTTTCTGACACTGGGACGGGTCATTATCCCTCAAACCGCTCTCCACTCTGATCTGGGTGATCCTCCGCCGGGTCTCGGGATGTACATAGATAGCCTCTGGATGTCTAAGCTCCCTCTCTTTCCAGCCTTCTCACACTTGCTTCTCTCTCCCCACTGGACTTCCCTCCAGTGACTCTGATCCTCTTGTGCTTTCTCCAATACAACATGGCACTTCTCAACCCCCAGGGTCCTCCGGCCTGGAACGCTTTTCTCCTTATCCCCTTCTCTGGGCTTTCCTCGTGTCTTAGCTGAAGTCCCCTCTATGAAGGAACCATCCCTACTTCTCTTTAATCTTAGTATCTTCCCTCTGGGATGATCCCCCATTTCCCTTGAATATATCTCATGTCTGCTCCACTGTGAGCCACTTGAGAGTAGGGCCTGGGCTTCATGGGCCTTTCTTTATATCGCCTGCCCTTAGCACGATGCATAATAAAGTGGGCACTCAATACATTCTAGATGACTTACTAATGTAGTGAATATTATTATGCCAAAAAATAATAAAAACTCAGAAACATGGGGAGATGTTAATGGACTAATACAAACTGAAGAAAGCAGAGTCAAAAAGAATAAAATATAATAGCTATAACAATGTAAATTATAATTATATTAAAAGACAGATTAATTACAATGACTAACTTTGATTCCAGAGGACCAATAATAAAAACAGAAAACATGAATAAAATATTCCCCTACTCCCCCTTTCTCTTACAACCACAGGCTTAGCATTGTGCCTTGCACATAATTAGTGTTTAATAACCCCTGACTGGCTTTTTTAAGCAATTGGAGTTTAGTGACTTGTCCAGGGTCACACAGCTAGTAGGTGTCTAAGGCAGGATTTGAACTTTGGTTCTCCTGTTGCCAAGGCCAGTGCTCTATCCACTGCACCATTTGGCTGCCCCAATTGATTGATTTTTAAAAGAGTTTCCTTTTTCTCATCAACTGACTTCTTTTTTTATAAAGTCAGGCCATTAGATATTATCATTATTTAAAATCCATGCTCCTAAAGCTTAGTGCCCAGACTGGGCAGTGATAATCCTAAAATTCCTGAAGGAATCAGGTAGAGGGAGAAGGTGCTGACACACAACAGGAAGGGCGGGGCCTGCTACTCGACCCCTCACCTGGTGCCCCAAGGCAAGCCCCTCTGCTCCCCCCAAATCTTCACTTCTTCACCTGTAAAATGAGGGGGCTGGAGCAGGTTACTCCTGAGGTCTCTACTAGCACCACATCTATGATTCTAAGGTATTTATTGCGTGCTTTAAGATCTGCAAAGCCATTTACCTAAGCTCTCTTTTCTGAGAACACTGGAGGGCAGGTAATAAATAGCCTTAGAAGACAACTCCCATAGAGCAGTCATAGAGCAGCACTGACTAATGGACTCAGGCTTTACTGAATTCTTGAACTCAGAAGGTTGTCTCCTAGGCTGGAAACGTCCACCAGATTTACTGTTTGGTTATTTATGCTCAAAGCAGAGAAGGCAGCCAGAAGCTCAGCCTTAAACTCACTTGGAGAAATCCCTTTTCTTTCTTTCTTTTTTTTTTTTTTTTCCTTTTTGCTGAGGCAATTGAGGTTAAGTGACTTGCCCAGGGTCACATAGCTAGGGAATGTTAAGTGTCTGAGACCAGATTTGAACTCAGGTCCTCCTGACTTCAGGGCTCATGCTCTACCCACTGCGCCACCTAGCTGCCCCAGAAATCCCTTTTCTAAATGCCATGTGCAAACAATGTCCATTTCTTTTTTTAATTGCTTATTTTAAAGTAAATAAGCAATTAAAAAATCGATCTGTCCTTTCACTACCATCTCCTTTCTTTAAGCAAATGAATCTTTCCTTAATAGTAAATAGAATTTATCTAAAGCCAAGAATAAACATTACATAAACTGGAGAAAAATTAGAAACCTTTCCAATAGGTCAAGTATGAGCAAGGAAGGCCATGATTCCTACTACTACCTAATGCCTATAGCACTTAGCACATAGCTATAGCATATATATAGAACATTGCTTAGTTATAGCAATAATACAAGAAAAAGAAACAGTAAGAATAAGCATAGGCAAAGAGAAAACACAATTACTTATTTTTGAAGATGAAGTGATAAGTATACTTAGAACCCTAGAGAGTAAACTAAAAGTTAAATGAAAAAATGAATTAACTTCTTCAATGTTGTAAGATATAATATAAATCACAGAAATATCAGCATTCTCGCACATAATCAATGAAAGCTAAGAAACAGAGCTAAAAGAAATTTCATTCAGAATGCCTACAGAAATTTATGAAATACTTGGGATCGTATCTACCAATATTCACCTGGAAACTACATGAAATTATAAAATACTCTGTAGAAATAAAGACAACAAAATAAGTGGAAAATCAAACTGTTCATGGGTAGGCAGAAGCAATATAATAATAACTATATAAATTATTATTTAGTTCCTTACCAATCAAACTCACAAAAGTATTTTATAGAGCTAGGAAAAATAACAACAATTCACCTGGAGGAATAAAAAGTCAAGAATCTCAAGCATAATTATGGGGAAAAAAGTAAGAAGTAAAAGGGGTATGACAGTACTAGACCTCATGCTGTATTACAATCATTAAAACATTCTGATATTGATTTAAGAAAAGATCCATTAATAGAATAGATTAGGTCTACAATATTACAAAAGTGAATAAACACAGTAGCACTTATATATGATAAATCTTAAGATGCCAGTTATTGGGGGAAGGACTCACTATTTGATCAGAACTTGCTGAGAAAACTGGACAGCAATCTAGCAGATATTAGATTTAGATCAATACCTCATACCATATATTGAGATAAGTTCCAGGTAGATAAATGACCTAGATATAAAAATTATACCTAAATAAATGATAGGTTCACACAGTAAAATTAAAAATTGATACTATACAATGAAAAAATTTTTTGCACAAATTAATAATAGTAAAAAAAAAAAAAAAGAAGAGAAATAGGTAATTCTCTCATTTCCAGGTCTATACGGAACTAATTTAAATTTTTAAGATTAGATAAATAAATGGCCAAAGGACAGGGATAGGCAGTTTTGAAAGGAAAAAATCCAAGCTATCAATAGCAATATGGAAAAATATGCTAAATCATTAATAATTCAAGAAAGGCATATCCAATATAAAGAGTGATATTATAAATAAATTAGAGGAACATAGTATAGTTTACCTCTCAGACCTGTGGAGATGGAATAAATTTATGTCCAAAGAAGAAGTGGAACTCTTAATTGAACACCAGATAGAAAATTTTGACTATATTAATTTAAAAAGTTTTTGTACAAACAAAACTAATGCAGTCAAGATTAGGAGGGAAGCAATAAATTAGGAAATCATCTTTACATTTAAGGGTTCTGATAAAGGCCTCATTTCTAAAATATATAGAGAATTGTCTCATATTTATAAGAATTCAAGCCATTCTCCAATCGATAAATGGTCAAAGGATATGAACAGACAATTTTCAGATGATGAAATTAAAATTATTTCTAGTCACATGAAAAGGTGCTCCAAATCACTATTGATGTCAGATTGGGTAAAATGACAGGAAATGATAATGACGAATGTTGGAGGGGATGTGGGAAAACTGGGACACTGATACATTGTTGGTGGAACCGTGAACGGATCCAACCATTCTGGGGAACAATTTGGAACTATGCTCAAAAAGTTATCAAACTGTGCATACCCTTTGACCCAGCAGTGTTTCTACTGGGCTTATATCCCAAAGAGATCATCAAGGAAGGAAAGGGACCCACATGTGCAAGAATGTTTGTGGCAGCTATTTTTGTAGTGGCTAGAAACTGGAAACTGAATGGATGCCCATCAATTGGAGAGTGGCTGAATAAATTATGGTATATGAATGTTAGGGAATAATATTGCTCTGTAAGAAATGACCAGCAGGACGATTTCAGAGAGGCCTGGAGAGACTTGCATGGACTGATGCTGAGTGAAATGAGCAGAACCAGGAGATCATTATACATGGCAACAACAATACTATATGATGATCAATTCTGATGGACATGGCTCTCTTCAACAATGAAATGTTTCAAACCAGTTCCAATTGTTCAGTGATGAAGACAGCCATATACACCCAGAGAAAGGGATATGAGATGTGGACCACAGCATAATATTTTCATGCTCTCTATTGATGTTTACTTGCATCGTGTTTCCTTTCTCTGATTTTTATTTGTAGATAGGATTTTTCTTGCACAACAATGCTAAGTGTTGAAATATGTATACACATATTCGATTTGTCAAGTATTTTAACATAATTAACATGTAGTGGATTTCCTGTCATCTAGGGGAGGGGTGGGGATTAGGGGGAAAAATTTGTAACAGAAAGCTTTGTAAGGGTTAATGTTGAAGAATTATCCATACATATGCTTTGCAAATAAAAAGTTTTAATTAAAAAGAAAAAAGAAAGAAAGAAAGGCACATCCAAGTAGCTCTGAAGTCCTACCTCACATCCAGACTGACAAAGATGTCAAAAGAGGAAAATGACACATGCTGGTGGGGCTGTAGGAAAACGGATACACAAATATAATTGTTGGTAGAGCTATGTCTAGCTGTTCTGGAAAGCAATTTGGAATTATGTTCAGGAAATTACTAAACTGTTCATTCCCTTAAATGCAGTTAATGCTTATAATCCTGAAGAACTCAAACAAAAAGGAAAAAGACAGATATGGAGGAAAATATTTTTGGGACAAGTAAAAATTGGGAACTAAGGAGGTAATGGCTAAAGAAATTGTGCTATGTGAATGTAATGGAATATTATTGTGCCAAAAGAAATTATGAAATGGTTAATTTTAGAGGAAAGAGGGAAGACCTCTATAAACTGATGTAGACAGAAATAAGAGAACAATTTATACAATGAAAACAATATCACAGAGGGAAAAAAACTCTAAAAGACTTTTAGAAAGACATAGATTCAATGATAAATTTTGAGTTCAAAAGAATATGAAACATACAATTTATCTCCTAATAGACATGAACTTAAAATGCAAAAAGATGTATATTTTTAGACATGACTAATGTGAAAATGTAGATATGTATTGAAAGGTAGTAGGAAAAATTAATTTTAAAATGCAGGTTATTTATTTTTTTTTAATTTAAAAAGAGAATGTATATTTCTTCAAGGAAACGTGCAAAAAAATTGTAGCTCTTAAAGAACGTACTTTAATGACAGATATTGCAGCAACAATTAATCCTAAAGTGCAAAGGAAAAGTGTGGTTGAAAATGAAAGAAAAAAATGCAAAGAAATGAGTAAAACAAAATATAATTAATACTCAGAAAACAAGCAGAGACCTTCAGAGGGACCAGCAGCTTGAAGGGGTATAATGTAGTTTTCATCAAGTTGGAAGAACACAAAGATGACTAGCAAAAAAAAAACCAGAACAACACCCCCACCTCCCAAAACAAAGACCCAATCCGCTTGCCTTTTAGGGAAGGGATTGGAGGGAAGGAGGGGAAAATCTGAAGGCTATGCAAGGGTCAATGTTGAAAAATTATCTGTGCATATGTTTTGAAAATAAAAAGCTTTAAAAAGAAAAAAAAAAAACACAAAGACCCAATTCAACAGCTGCTAACTTGAGACAAAGACATTTGTTAGAAACAAAAGCAATACAAAGACTGAAGTACTAAAGACATATAAAAAAAGGTAATTTTTACTAATTAAATTTACTTTTTCAATCAGGTCTACATTACAATTATTGTTATAAATCCAGGTGAACTGGTAAAATCTAAGTATCTTAATTAGATTCTAAAACCTCAAAAAAATATACCTCAAAAATATGTTGTAAGGATTTTTTACTTCTAGAGGATCTGGAAGTCTTGTCTCCACTGAAGGAATGATAAATTTGAATAAATATTTTGGCATCCTGAGAAGCATAATTGTTCCAATATTATAAAAATTCCCAAATTTTGAAATAGAATAATGCATCATGGTTATGCACTATGCTACTTATCATAAAAAGTCAGGGAATTAATTTAGTGTTTGATAAACCCAAAGACCCCAGCTTTTGGGATAAGTACTCACTATTCGGCAAAAACTGCTGGGAAAATTGGAAACTAGTGTGGAAGAAATTAGGGCTTGACCCCATACCTAACACCACATACCAAGATAAGATCTAAATGAGTTCACGATCTAGATATAAAGAGTGATTTTTGTAAGCAAATCAGAGGAACGAAATATAGTTTACCTCTCAGACCTGTGGAGATGGAATAAATTTATGTCCAAAGAAGATCTGGAACTCCTAATTGAACACCAGATAGATAATTTTGATTATCTTAAGTTAAAAAGTTTCTGTACAAATAAAACTAATGCAGACGAGATTAGGAGGGAAGCAATAAATTGGGAAATCATCTTTACATTTAAGGGTTCTGATAAAGGCTTCATTTCTAAAATATATAGAGAATTGTCTCATATATATAAGAATTCAAGCCACTCTTCAATAGATAAGTGGTCAAGGGATATGAACAGACAATTTTCAGATGATTAAATTAAAACTATTTGTAGTCATATGAAAAGGTGCTCCAAATCACTATTGATTAGAGAAATGCAAATTAAGACAACTCTGAGGTACCACTACACACCTGTCAGATTGGCTAAGATGACAGGAAAAGATAACAATGAATGTTGGAGGGGATGTGGGAAGACTGGGACACTGATGCATTGTTGGTGGAACTGTGAACAGATCCAACCATTCTGGAGGGCAATTTGGAGCTATGCTCAAAAAGTTATCCAACTGTGCATACCCTTTGACCCAGCAGCATTTCTATTGGGCCTATATCCCAAAGAGATCTTAAAGGAAGGAAAGGGCCCCACATGTGCAAGAATGTTTGTGGCAGCCCTTTTTGTAGTGGCTAGAAACTGGAAACTGAAGGGATGCCCATCAATTGAAGAATGGCTGAATAAATTATGGTATATGAATATTATAGAATATTATTTTTCTGTAAGAAACGACCAGCAGGATGATTTCAGAGAGGCCTGGAGAGATTTGCATGAACTGATGCTGAGTGAAACGAGCAGAACCAGGAGATCATCATACACAACAACAACAGTATTACATGATGATCAATTCTGATGGACATGGCTCTCTGCAACAAAGAATTGTCTCAAACCAGTTCCAATTGTTCACTGAAGAAAACCATATACACCCAGAGAGAGGGATATGAATTGTGGACCACAACATAACATTTTCATGTTCTCTATTGAGGTTTGCTCGCATTGTGTTTCCTTTCTCTGATTTTCTTTTTTTCTTGTAGATAGGATTTTTCTTGCACAACTTGTCAAGTATTTCAACATTATTGATATGTAGTGGACTTCCTGCCATCTACGGAAGGGGAGGGGACTGGGGGTAAAAGTTGTAATGGAGAGCTTTGTAAAGATCAGTGCTGGGGAACTACCCATACATATGTTATACAAATTAAAAGCTTTAATAAAAAAAATAAAAATAAAATTTAAAAAAAGTTAGGGAATTTATCTAGGAGATGGAGATAAAAATGTTTCAATGGCTTGAAAAGGCACCTGGTTTAAAATCTATTGTTTAGACTTGGAAAAACAGATTGTTTATGAAAGGTGTGTTTGCTAATTAATGTGATAAAAATGTAGTTTCATGATGAAGTAAAGAAAATATGTCAAAAATCCTGTTAACTAAATACTACATTGTGTAAAAATAGCAAAACAAAGGCATAATCCATTAAATCCATTGCTTAAAAAAAAAAAAGATGTAAAAATCTGTAAGGTTTATTGCAGAAATACAGACTGTACCTGTGAGGAAATTCAATTTTATTCTTTCACCAGCTAACAATCATCACACTGCTTTATTTCTAAGCTGTAATTAAGAAACACTAGACTACTTTCAGATACATCTTAGCTAGCTGATCACTTCCTAAATCCACCTCTTCTGAATCATTTTGCTACCAAAGACAAGAGATCATAACCATAAGATCTCCATTTTGTCTCAAGCAAGATGTCTAAATAAACTTTAGCCACACCTTCTGGTTTCCTGGGTATCCACACTCCCCTTTCCTTCCTCATTTTTACCACAATGTCAATGATGAGTCTATACACACTCTTTTCTGTGGGAACCAGTACAGCTCAATACTTGTAACCCCCTAGGGTTCAAGTCCCTACCTCCACAGAGTGATGGTGATACTGGAACAGCTGGGCTGATCCTGCGCTCTCACCCAAAATCCAGCATGTCTCTTTCCTTAGCCCTGGGATGGGCACATAGGTAAGCTCCAGCTGGTTTCTGCCACATGGATCTTTTTTGCATCTAAAAAGCTTGGGTCAGAGAGAATGCAGGTTCTCCGTAGGATGACCCTTTGCTAGGCAACTGAGGAGCTGGTATTCTTTCACTGTGCTGAGTGCTAACAATACCCGTGAAATTCTCGGTAGCTCCTACCTCATACATCCAAAACTGCCCAATCCCAGAGGAGACTCTGCTTTGTCAGACTGCATCAAAAACCTCAGGTTCTGGGTTAGCCTCTTTGGGTATTCCCCCTAGTTTTGAATGCCCTCCCTGCTCTTCTTCTACTTGTTCAAATCCTATCCATTGTCCATGGTACAGCTCAAGACCACCATGAGGTTTTCCTTCTTTTTCCTCCTCTCTTCCGCACTTAATCACATGTTTTATGTCCTGTAGTTCTGAGTGTTTCAAGAATGTCATTAGAACAAAGATGTTCCAACCTACTGGAAGCTTTCTGACAGAAAGGACAAGGTCTACTCTATTCTAGCCCTAAAAAGTATTGCTACGACTGAGTCCATGGCTAGGTTCATAGGAAAAGTCAAACAAAAGACTGCTTTAATGGCCATCTAAAGAAGCCAGGGAATAGTGGGAATTCCCTCAGCCGTCCAAGGCAATGAGATAGCCCTAAATATGGCCTATATTGGACAGTCCCAGCCTTAGCCCTTCCCTGGGCTTGAACCACCTCCTAGCACAGCCCAGACTATGGCTGTCTCTTTCACTCCACTGTGCACTTTTCCAAAATCTTTGACTCAACCGATCTTACCCTATCTCCCCCTCCTCCCAGCTCCTGCCCAAATGTCCAGATAACTGTACCCTTCTCCATCACCAATGCCTATCATGCACATTAGGTTCCTTCTAGGGCCTCAGCTGGGCAGGACAAGAAAGAAAAGGGTACCAGGGCCAATGGAAATACAACTGGAAGACCCCTCATGCATCAGGAGCCTCCCAGGATCCAGGCCACAGGTGCCCTGAGGTGATGAACCCATGGGCCTCAGAGCCAGACATTACCCTGCCCCCAAGCCCACCTCACTATCCAGCCTCTCCACTGCAATGAAGAGAGAAGGGACCATAATTGAAAAAATCACTCACACTCTCACCTCATCAGCCATTCAGAGGGAAAGAGGCAGGAAGCGGCTTCCTTCCCCCAATCACTCTGTTAAAGCCAAAGGGCTATTTTAAACCCTTCAAGGATGCAGTGGGAGCCAGCCACCCTCACTCTCAGCCAGAGCTGGATTCTGGGTCCCTGCCAATGGCAGGCCTTCCCCAATCCCCTCCCTTTCTCCTTTCTGCCTCCGCCAAACACTAAACAAAAACAGGGCTGGGGCTGAGCAGGGGCAGCGAGAGCAGCCATGGAGAAATTTAAAAGGTGGTTTATAAGGAGAAGAGAGGGAGGGCCTCTTACGTATTGCTGGCCCTCATCTAGAGTGCAAGGATCCGCTCACAGACCCAAGGTGGGCACTCCTGTCCCCCGTCCCTCCCATGAGGAGACCAGAGCGGAGGGGAGAGGCTTTGAGTCACTCCATTCTTGAAGGTGGTACGTCAGGGCAGGGGAAAAAAGGAGGGCTGGCTAGTGTCGAGTGAGCTAGGAGATGGGCTGACAGAAACCCTCCAAAATAAAGGCCTTGGGGAAGAATGGAAGCCACCAGGAATAGCAAGCCTCAAAATCCCAGAACTTCAGAGTTGGAAGTTGTTCTGGAGTACGAGCCCCGACACCTAAACCTGGTCTATCCCAGGCAATGCTGTTTCTGGGGCAAGGTCCCACCCTCCCGGGTCTGGCACCACCCCAGCACACACCACAGAAAGCAATGCAGAAGCGAAGCGCTTCACCTGGCACAATAAAAGCCCACTCTCTTTACCTGGCTCCTTTCCTGGGTCCTTGGTTCTGTGACTTGGGGCACATCTTAATCTCCCTGGGAGGAACAGGGACAAGGGGTGAGAGAACATGACCTTCACCTTCAGCCAGCCTGCATGAGGCTGAAAGGGCAAACTCTTAGGGGTAGCAGGAATGCCAAGGAAGGGGTCGGGCCGCTCCCATCCTATTTGGGGTGGCTGCTCTAGCTCAGGATGGCCACGAGGAGCAACAAAGAAGAAGGAAAACCCCCACTGTGTCTTTCCAGCAAGGGGAACAACATTTTTCTTTTTTCATTTTACCACGAACCAGTCCACAAGGATTCATTAAGTGCCTACTACCTGCCAGACGTCACACTGAGTACTGGGAATACAAATCCAAAGAACGCTTTTCTCAAAGCCCCCCGAGTGACAGAGGAGATGTAGGCAGGCTCCCAGGCCAAGCCCACAAGGAGCCCCAGTGCGTGCAGGCGGGAGGGCGGCCGCATCCTCACCTCGGCAAAGTAGGCGGTGGTGGTGATCCTCTGGATCTCGTAGACGCTGCTGAGCACAGGGATAAGCGTCTTCACAATCAACGGGAGCTTGGGACCCGAGTGCTTGGCCATGGCTCTGCAGAAACAGACACTAGGCATGTGAGCATGGACAAGCAGGAGGGCAGACGACTCCCCCCCTAGGCCTGGGCCCTGCTTGGGCCACCCTGCCTCAGCCTGAGGGATGCCCTGGCTCTCGGTCTCCCCAGAGCTGGGGCTCCTGCGGCCCGCAGCTTCATCTTCCCCAGGCTTTCCCCACCAGAGCACTTTCAGCTCACACATCCTGGGCTTCCCTAGGAAGAAAACATTTCAGGAGGGCAAAGGGGAGCACCCAAGGCCAGGCTGTGGTCACTGCACTCCTCCCCTCCCCCCATCATCAGGAGTGGGCAGAGAGAGGAGCAAAACCTCTGAGAGGAGCGGGCTGGGCTTTGAGGCCCCATGGCTGGAGCACTCCTCACATCTTGCTCCAAACCTTAAGAGAGTGGCAGGTGTCACAGACTTAGGCTGTCCTGGCTCTCTCAGGGAGCATGCTGACTTCAGATTCCTCTGGGCAGGGTCCCAGAATCTTAAAATCTCCAAGTTGGAAGGGACCCCAGAGGGTATCTGGTTCAGTACATACTTAAATAGGCATCTCCTTTATAATATTTCTGACTGGCATTCATTTAACCTTTGCTTGAAAATCCTGAATGAGAACTGAGGAACTCCAAGGTCACTTTGGGAGAGCATTTTGTTATTCTCCTTATACTGTCATAATGTTCTTTCTCCCTTTTTTTCTCCCTTTCTTCTACTTCCCTCCTTCCCTTTCTTTTTCTCTTTCCCTATCATTCTCTCTTTCCTCTACTCTCACTTTTCTGTCTCTCTTTTCTCTTTCCATCTCTACAATTTCTGCTTGTTCTATGTGTCTTGATCAATCCCAGTGGGGTAAAAATAAGAACAATGAACATAAATGACAAAAGAAAGCTTGAGTCTAAACAGGTCTATTCCTTTATAATAGTTCTAAAGTACTAGTTTTATTCTGTTTTTTAAATGATCTTTTAAAGAATATTCAGCATCATCTGTTAGTTTTTCTGGTAACCAATGATGATGTTTATTTAAATTAGGAGAGTTTAGTTCATTAAATGCAGCTAGGTGTCCTCTTATTAGCTTCTTTCTTAACTTGGGCATAACTTCCTATTAATTCTATTTGTTCTGTCAGTTGAAGGATCATTAAGTGAAATAAGAAAGAAGCATCTCTACCAACATCCTCTTTTCACTCATTACTATCACCACCCCATTTATACCAAGGAGAAGTCCTACCCCTTCCTATTTTCGCTTGTTCTCCAACAGAGCTGAAAAAGCCCTTGCATCACCCTCAACCTCATCTATGCCTTCTTCTCCTTCCTGAAAATATTCTCACAGGATCATTTCACATTCTTAGAGTCATCCTCCATTACCTGCCAATTAATTAATTATAAGTATTTATTAAGCACTTTTGTGTGCCAGGCAGGGAGTGAGGCCACAAAGGCAAAAATCAAACAGTCTTGCCCATTCTACTGGGAAAGAGAGCATGTATATAACAAGTATAGTGCAGAGAAAGCCAGCCTTAAGGCTCAAATGTAAAGTGATCTTACATTTTTACTGTTCCAGGCAATTCTCCAAGAGGACAAGTTGTAAAAAAGGCACTGACCTACTCTGATTGAGTGCCTCACCCTGAGCTCCCTATGCTAATGAAATCATAAGGCCAACTCAAAAAAGGTGGAGAGTAATAAGGGGAGTCACTAGTAGCTAAGATTATCAAGAAGTGGAAGGGAGAAGGGTATCCCAAGCATAGAGGATAGTCTGTACAAAGATGGGAGATAAAGGACAGATGAGGGGAGAGGAAGGAATAAGTGTGGACTACAGGCTAGGGATTGTGCTAAGAACTTCACAAATATCATCTCATTTGATCCTCACAATAACACTTCAAGGGACACGCTCTAATTCCCCCATTTTACAGCTGAGGAAAATGAGGCAAACAGAAGTTAAGTGACTTGCCCAGGTCATCCAGTCAGTCAAGTGTCTAAGACTGGATTGGAACTTGGGTCGTTCAGGCCCAGTGCTCTATCTGCTGTGTCATCTGGTTACCCCTCTGTAAATACTGAAAATGCTTGTTGCCTTGATTTGAGGAAAAGCAAAAACAATGGTCTGGTTTGACCTGAGAAGAATATGTAATAGACCCAGAAATATTGGTTAGAACTATATTGCAAAGTGGTGTAATTGTCAAACTGAGGAATTTGTATTTGATCCCACAGGTAAGAAGAAACTTTCTGAGCAAGTGAATCCTTCTACCTTTCTTTACATTATCCTTTAGAAACTTGATTAGTGAATTGGTAAATTCATGTAACTGGACAAAGTTAGTTTGTGATGCCAAAAAGACATCAAAACAGAGATGTCTGAAAAAAGAGAGGAAGACAAGCACTTGGAATCCCGGTGAGATTGGGGCTGGATATATAGCTCTTGGAATCATTTGTATAAAGATAAGAGAACTTCAGAGATGTTTGTCTAACTGAAATTTCCTATCACTACTATGTCTCTTTACTATGCCTGTGACCTATTGCTTGAACTTCTCTTTATTATTTTTGTCTAGGTGGTCTATAATATACATAGATAAAATTATCATTTTTATTTCTCCTTCCATCCACCTTTACCAAAATGCTTTTTACCATGCTTTTTGTTCTGTTTTCCGGATTTTCTCAAACAATTTTATCTTCTAATAGAACATTCTCTTTTATTAATCCCCTTTTATCCATCCTGTTTCTTTTCTTGGATTATGATTCCTTTGGATTTCCAGGTATCTATACTATCCTTCCCCATATGAGAGTACCTTCCAGGTAGGTACTCTCTAGAATATTTCATCTAGTACACATCTATAGACATAGTTTGTTTCTCTTTTTATCTTTCTTTTTAGAGTAAAATCCCTTTGACTTAGGTTTAGATATATATATTCTTGCCCTGCCCAATTGGGAGCTCATTATTTCTTGATTTCAAGCTAAGATCCAAAAATCCAAATGCACTTCTCAGATACTATTATCTTAAATGACTCACTTGACTATTATGCTTTTCTTTTATAGGCCCTTGGCCTTTGTCCAACAAAGCAAAGTAAATGCTGCCAATGATTCTAAGGCCTTCATTTCTCGTTCAAGACAATGCAATCTTTAGCAGTCCCTTTGGATGATATTATTTGGGCCCACATTAATCACCAGAAGTGGCCAGTAGTTACCTGTTTGATAAATATTGATAGAAGCTTTTTCATATATTATCTTAAGAGGACAGAAGATCTTGATACTTTTGATATTCATGATGACAAACAGCTCTCTTGGAACAGCCACCGCTATGCTTCTCTTCCTCGGAGCCTCACTGAATGACTTCAAACTTTACAGCAACTGTGGATCTAAGCTATCATTCTTTGAAGGACAAGCCGTTATTTCCTCTTCACGGTATCCAGCACAATCCTTCAGAGTTTCAAATTTATTGCTTAATTCCAAGTGTCCAGAAATTCTTTTTCTATTCCTCCTCTATATGACATTCTTCTGCCCTCCATCTTCCTGACAAAGACCAAGATTATTTTTGCTTTTTCAAATCTTTGTGTCTTTGGACCAATAACTGCAAGAGTGGCAAGAATCAAAGCTCATTCTCCCAAGTCATCCATAAACTAACAAGTTGAGTCCCCAGATTGTGGCTATGGCTTCTCCCCTCAGGGTGTTAGAGAAGGGAAGGGAAGAGAAGGGAAAACATTTTTTTTAAATGCTATTGGCAGTAGATAGAGCACCAGCCCTGAAGTCAGGAGGACCCGAGTTCAAATATGGCCTCAGACATTTAATACTTCCTAGATGTGTGACCCTGGGCAAGTCACTTAACCTCAATTGTTTCAGCCAAAAAAAAAAAAATGCTGTTGGCTCATGTTCCCACTCTGGCGTGCTGATTATCAGTAGAAAATCAATGTAGTCAAATTAAAGTAGCTCTTAGAGGTATTTACAAAAGAAAGAAGAAAATAATTGTTTATTTAGCAGTGTGCCAGACCCTATACCAAACACTTTATAAACATCTTATTAGATCCTTACAGCAACTTCAGAAAATAGATCTTCCTGATTTCAGGTCTGGTACTCTATCCACTGTGCCACCCAGTTCATACAAAATAGCTTCCCCTTCCTCAACTCTATGACACATTCTTCCACAAAGACAGACTCCAAGGAAGAATGAGCTCAAGCTTGGAGAGTAGATATGGCAAAAGAAGTAACTCCTATCTCCTGGTTGCTGGAAGTCCTTTCTGTCCTAGGGATAAGCTCAAGAAGATCCCTAAGACAATGAGCCTCACTCCAATCTGTCCTTAGCTAACAATACACTGTTGTCTACTGATTCCTAATGGGAAGACAGAAAGTTCCAAATCCCCCTGACCCTTCAAAGCTCGGGAAGTCTCTGGCAAAAAGGGACAGGAGGGGACAGGAGAATAAGGCTTAGGCTACGGCTTGGGACCTGCTCTTCAGACCTTCTCCCGCTTCAGAGGATCTGCAGGGTGTTTGCTCTGGCTTACCAGAATGCTACATCCACTCCAATCCCTGGAATGCCCTGGTTCTCAGTTAGTTTGATATTTTATAAGCAACTCCTAGGGCATGACCAAATTTCCTCAATCAATCTGAACATAATTTCTGGGCAACATTGTTCCATTTCTAAGGACTTCTTGCACTCAGCTTAAAAGCCTATGTCTGATTAATTGACCGACTGTGACTGAGAATTAGCTTCGTTCTTAAGTCATTTAGTTAACAGGACATCTTATCAGCTACTTTAAGCCATGGTATGTTTGGTTTTTTTCTTTTTTAATTAAAACTTTTTATTTGCAAAACATATGTATGGGTAATTCTTCAACACTGACCCTTTCAAAGCTTTCTGTTACACATTTTTCCTCTCTACTCCCCACCCCTCCCTTAGATGGCAGGAAATACACTACATGTTAATTATGTTAAAATATTTGACAAATCGAATATATGTATACATATTTCCACACTTATCACTGTTGTGCAAGAAACACCATATCTACAAGAAAGAAAAATCAGATAAAGGAAACACAATGCAAGCAAACATCAATAGAGAGCATGAAAATGTTATGTTGTGGTCCACATTTCACATCCCTCTCTCTGGGTGTATATGGCTTTCTTCAGTGAACAACTGGAACTGGTTTGAAACATTTCATTGTTGAAGACAGCCATGTCCATCAGACTTGATTGTCATATAGTATCGTTGTTGCCGTGTATAATGATCTCCTGGTTCTGCTCATTTCACTCAGCATCAGTTCATGTCAGTCCTCTCCAGGCCTCTCTGAAATCATCCTGCTGGTCGTTTCTTACAGAACAATATTATGGAATATTTTATTCATATACCATAATTTATTCAGCCACTCTCCAATTAATGGGCATCCATTCAGTTTCCAGTTTCTAGCCACTACAAAAAGAGCTGCCACAAACATTTTTGCACATGTGGGGCCCTTTCCTTCCTTTAAGATCTCTTTGGGATATAGGTCCAATAGAAACACTGCTGGGCAAAGGGTATGCATAGTTTGATAACTTTTTGAGCATAGCTCCAAATTACTCTCCAGAATGGTTGGATCCGTTCACAACTCCACCAACAATGTATCAGTGTCCCAGTTTTCCCACATCCCCTCCAACATTCGTCATTATCTTTTCCTGTCATTTTAGCCAATCTGACAGGTGTGTAGTGGTACCTCAGAGTTGTCTTAATTTGCATTTCTCTGATCAATAATGATTTGGAGCACATGGCATATTTTTTTCAAAAAATACATTTTTAATGACTTTTTTTTTTGTTTTTATATTGCCTACATTTCCCAATATATCTCTACCTCCTTCCTTATACCAAGGAAGAAGACAGATCAGCAAAACTAGCCAACATTTAGAAAAATTCAGACATCATGTATAGTGTTTCATGCGCAAAGTTTACTTTTGCAGAGAAGTGAGGGAAAGGCTCTTCCATTTCTACTCTTTGGAGCCAAGCTGGATCCCTATAATGTTACAAGGTTCACTTTTGATGGTTCACTGGGACCTCCTTCAACACTCTGGCAGACGATGTGCTGTCTCCAGTTTTCCCAGTTCTGCTTTTTTTAGAATCAGTTCAGACATGTTTTCCTATATTTCTCTGGCACTGTCCTATTCACTACTATTGTAGCACTATGATATTCTATGTCTTATTCTACAACTTTTGAAGTCCCTCCCCAACTAATGGGCATCTATTTTCTCCAGTTTTTGTGCATAATTAGTACATGACATGTTTTTCACTCCTCTTTCCACCTTGGTTAACCTGTTGGATATTTGCACTGACTTGTCAACATGCTTCCTAAAAATCTGAATGTCTAAATATTACAAATCCATTGTTGAAGCCCAAGATGGCTTTGTTTTTGGGTTGCCATGCCATGCTACTGGCTCATATTTAACCTCAAATAAATTTTGATTGATATCCTTGTTTTTATATCACCTAAATTTCTCATGCCCCTTTTCTCTTTACCCATTCCAGAGATCCATTCCTTAAAGGAATTTTTTTTCAAAAAAAGAAGAAAAAAATCTGCAAAATCCATCAGGATATTTTTAAAAATCTGAAAATATATGTAATCTACATCTATAGACCCTTCTCTATCTCTGCAAAAGAGGGGAGAGAGGAATCTTCTTATATCTCTTCTTTTGGGCTTAGTACAGTGATTGACATATGATAAGTACTTAATAAATGTTTACTGACTATTACCAACTTTGGGAATAAATTTGTTATTTACAATTTGACGTTTTTTTTTTTTGTTTGTTTTGTGTTAATTGTGTATATTGTTTTCTTAGATTTCCTTCACTGTCTCTCAGCTCATACTTTCCTGAGTCTTTGTACTTATTATCTTTATTTATGATAGCACAATAATATTCATTCATCATATTCATATACCACACTTTGTCTAACTGATTATTTATTCTCCAACTGGATGGACATCTATTTTGTTTTCAACTCCTTGCTACTGCAAAAAAAAAGTTCTACTTTAAATATTTTGGCATATATTTTTTTAATCAATGACCTCCTTGAGGTACATGCTAACAGTAGAATCTCTGAACAGAATTATTTATATAATTCCAATCTATTTTTCAAAATACCTTAACTAATTTACAGGTCCAACAACAATGCAACATTGACTATTCCCATCTTTTGTCATATTTGCTAGTATGAAGTGAAATTTCATAATTATTTTAATTTTAATTTTTATTATTATTAGGGATTTGGAATGTTGTTTTTCATATCTATAATTGCCAATAGTTAGCAATTCTTTTGAGGACAATTTGTTCATATCTTTCAGAACTTAACACAGACCCTTTCTGTATGAAACTAATGCCCTATCATGTTTTCCCCAGCCCATACATGTACAATTATTTTTGTTTTTTAAAATTCAAGTGTGAGAGTTTATATTTGTATCTATTAAGTTTTGTCTCACTAGGTACTGCTCACTGTTTTCATCTACAGAGATCTTTACCTACAGGAATCTTGAAGTTGGCATTTAATATGCTACTATCCCTTACATCTTTGTGCCGTCCAAAAATCTGATAAACATGTCTGCAGAGTAATTAATAAAAACACTGACCAGATTTGGGTCATAGATTAGGTCCTTTAGTTCATCAAAAGCTCCCTTCTTTAGAAACCTCTCCTAGGTTCACCTTCAGGATCAGTGAGTGATCCTTTGTTGTGTGCCTGGGTGAGAAATATCACTCTCTCTAGCCTTAAGCAAGAAAAAGCAGAAGGTAGCTTTAGTGGGAATGAAGAATAGGAGGAAGAAGGGGGAAAGAGAAATAAAGAAGAGAGATGGGGGGCAGATAAAGAGGGGAGAGACTGTTTTTGTTTATGTCCCTTGAGGGAAGCGGAGCAGCCTATCTCTTTGCTGTTGGATCTGGATTCTAAGGCAACTCTCCTGCCCTTTATAATACTTATGGACCTCAATTTATATACTGATGTTCCCTGAAATACCTTTGCTTCTAAGTTTATCAACCTCTTCATCTCCAAATATCTGTCATACATGCAGACAGGCATATGTTTGGAGCATGTCATCATCCATAAATGCATCACCTTCACATTCTATAATTTTGAAAATCCTCCATCTGGTCATAATGTTCTGTTCCTTCCAATTTTCCTTATGCTTTATTTCTCTAACCCCGAGTCATTCTACTCTTCTCTGCTTTTCCAGGCTATCTCCCCTGCTCTATTATTACCTTCCTTTCTTCAAAATATCTTGCCATTCCACTTGATTATTCTCTTTACTTATGAGTCCCTTCATTCTGATCCTATCATTATAAACACTATCACTTTCTCTTTTCCTAATTCTATAATGATGGAGGAAATCATCCAACCAACACTGCTGAGTCCACAACAAATTTCTTTCATGCTTTCAGCTCCCTTTTTGCACTAATTCTTTTGCCCTTCCTTAACTGATACTTTATCACTTCCCCATAGTTGTTGCTGCAAACCTTTTCTTAAACTCATTTTCTTCCTCGAGAGGTCTCATCTCAAATTTGGACATTGAGGCTATCGACCTCAAAATCCCTCTCTTCTCCGATTGTCCATTTCCAATCAGCTCAGGATAACCCCCCCGCCCTGTACCTGCTGCCCTTATTTCCACACTGCCCGCTCCTTTCCCCATCCTTTGTAGTCTCACTTTCTTCCCTACCATAAACTGAAACCTCATTTCAAGACCATCAATAAAAGTCTTTGTTGCCATGTATAATGGCCCTTTTTCAGCCTCTCTGCATCCCCTCCTGGATATTCCCTCCTCTCTCCTCAACCAACTCCACAACTTTGCCCCAGCTCAGGTTATTTTCCAGCTTTGATGAATACTAATCATTCTTTCACACTCTTCAATCCAGCCAAACTGGCCTCCTCTCTGTTCCTCATCCACACTCGTTCATCTCCCATCTCGCTGCCTTGGCATTAGTTGTTTCACACGACTGGAACATTCTCTCCATACTTCTACCTTGCAGTTCCTCTCTTTCTCTAAGACACAGCTCAAAGACCATCATTTTGTATAAAGCCTTTTCTTATTTCTTCAACTGCTAGTGCCTACCAAAAAGTACTTAATCCTGGATGTGTGTGTGTGTGTGTGTGTGTGTGTGTGTATTCTCTTATTATACATTTGTCTCCCCCATTAGAATAAAAGCTCCTTTAGTTTGGAACTTGCTCAAAAAGTTATCACACTGTGCATACCCTTTGACCCAGCAGTGTTTCTATTGGGCTTATATCCCAAAGAGATCTTAAAGGAAGGAAAGGGACCCACATGTGCAAGAATGTTTGTGGCAGCCCTTTTTGTAGTGGCTAGAAACTGGAAACTGAAGGGATGCCCATCAATTGGAGAGTGGCTGGATAAATTATGGTATATGAATGTTATGGAATATTATTGTTCTGTGAGAAACAAGCAGCAGGATGATTTCAGAGAGGCCTGGAAAGACCTACATGAATTGATGTTGATCGAAATGAACAGAACCAGGAGATCACTGTACAAAACAAGATTATGTGATGATCAATTCTGACAGATTTGGCTCTTTTCAAGATTGGGATGATTCAAGCCAATTCCAATGGCTTTATGATGGAGAGAACTGTCTGTACCCAGAGAGAGACCTGTGGGGATTCAGTGTGGATCACAACCTAGTATTTTCACTTTTTTGTTGTTGTTTGCTTTTTTCTTTTCTTTCTCATTTTCTCCCCTTTTAATCTGATTTTTCTTGGGCAGCATAATAATTGTGGAAATATGTTTGAAGGAACTGCATATGTCTGATCTATATTGGATTTTTTGCTGTCGGGGAGGGGAGAAGGGAAGGAGGAAAGTTTAGAGCACAGGGTTTTGTGAGGATGAATGTTGAAAACTCTTTGTACATGTATTTTGAAAAATTTTTTAAAAATTTAAGCTCCTTGTGATTAGGAATTGTTTTGGTTTTTTTAATACTTGTATCCCCAACACCTACTAGTAAAATACTGGCCAAACAGCAGGTCCCTAAGAAATGCTTGTTGATTTTTTTTTTTTTTTTTTGCTGAGGCAATTGGGGTTAAGTGACTTGCCCAGGGTCACACAGCTGTTACGTGTCTGAGACCAGATTTGAACTCAAGTCCTCCTGACTTCAGGGCTGGTGCTCTATCCACTGCGCCACCTAGCTGCCCCTGATTGATTTTTGTAATACTTGTTTGTGACAGTTCTTTTTCTATCTCTTGTACCAATTCTCCTTGATTTCGTTTGCAAGATTATTTTGATGTTCTTCCTTCTTTGTATGAGTATACTACAGGACTCTCCATTAGATCCTCTCTTCTTTTTTCACTGCATTCTTTCTTTTGATGAGCTCTCATAAACTCCCATGAGTTCATCTGTTTTCTCTACAGGTATTTAGATGGTGTAACAAACATAGGACAGGGCAAGGAAGATATGAATTCAAATCTAGTGCCAGACACCTATTAGCTGTGTGATTTTGGACAAGTCACTTAATCTCTGTTTCACCTTCCTTACCTGTAAAATGAGGATAATGATTGCACTTACCAACCAGGGTCTGCTGTGAGGATAAAATAAGATTTGTAAATCACTTAGCACAGTGGCCGACACACAGCAAGTCGGCCTTTCTTTCTCCATATGCAGATGGTTTACAAATCTACACACCTAGCCCTAATCTCTCCCCTGAACTCTAGTTCTGCACCCTAATTTATTTACTTGACATCTTCATTTGAATAGTATCTCAATTAGTATCTCAAACTCAACATGTCCCAAAGAGAACTCAGCTTTTTTCCCAACTCCATTCATCCTCCTAAATTTTCCTACTTTTGTAAAGGGAATTCATGTTCACAGCCTAGGAGCCTCATCCTTGACTTACCTCTATACCCAGTAACTTAATCTCCTGGAGTCTATCTCCAGCATTCAGCATCTCTTGCATCCGACTCCTACTCTCTTCTCATATCAAAACCACTCTCATCTAAAGCCTTATCAACTCTCACCAAAGGACAGAAAGAGCCTCCTAATTACTTTACATGAATTGTTTCCCCTTCCCCACAATCTCGCATCCACACAACAGCTGATTTTGTATTCTTCAATCACAGGTCTGATCAGGTAACCTCCCCACCCAAAAAGCTCTTGCTTCAGGATGAAATACCAACTCTTACCATAGACACTGAAAGCCCTTCCCAGCCCAGAGTCAGCCATTACTCCCTCTCACATCCCTGTACACATCACACAGTCTTCTGTCTCTTGCCTCTGGATAGGCTGGCTCTCCTCTCAGGAGCACTCTTCTTCCTCACCTTGACGTCTTGGAGCCCCAAGCTTCTTTCAAGGCTTGGCTCATGTATATTTCCCCAGTTATTGTTTTCCACCTACAAGCTCAAGAATTACTTGGTATTTACTTTGCATATGGCCAGTATGTATTTATCTGTGAACACACTGTAGCTGCCCAGGAGAATCAATCAATCAGCAAGAAATTTATTAGATACCTACTATGGGACAGGCACTGTACACGGCAACGTAGATAGAAGATACAAGAACAGAATAAAACACTGATAATATATACACACATATACACATGACAGCTAGGTGACACAGTGTATGAAGTGCTGGGCTTGGAGTCCAGAAGACATCTTCCTGAGTTCAAATCTCACCTTGATAATTACTAGTTTTGAGAGACTGGGCAAGTAACTTAGCTTTGTTTGCCTCTGCTTCCTCATCTATAAAATGAGTTGAAGAAGGAAATGGAAAACAGTATTTTTGCCAAGAAAACTCCAAACAGGGCCATGGAAATTCAGACATGACTGAAAAGCAACTAAAAATACATATATATGTAGCATATAAATAGCATACAAATAAAAGTGAATAAAAATTAGTATATGCTAAATTAAATATAAAGTAGTTTGAGAGGAGAGAACTAGCAACTGGGGAGGATAAAGAAAGGCTTTAGAAAACAGCAAGTGGAAAGTCATGATAATGGAAAGTGGAGATGTTTAATTTGCCTAAATTGTAGAGTGCAGGAAGGGGCTGGAAAGACAGGTTGAGAAGAGATGGTGGAGAGCTTCAAAAACTAAATAGAAGAACTTCTATTTTATCCTAGGGGCAATAGGAAGTCACTGGAGTTGATTAAGGGATTCCTATGGTCATGTTTGTGCTTAAGTTAATTACTCTGATAATGATGTACAGAAAGAATTTAGAGTTCTAATTCTAAGCAATGGAAACAATTAAGAAATTATTGTGACAATATAAACAAGATATCAGAGGAACTTAAATGTAGAAGAAAGTGTCTGATATCAGAGATGCTATGAAGGTAGAAATAGCATCTTGGCAACAGACTGACCGACCACATGGGAGTAGGTTAGAGGACTCAGGGATAATGCTAAAGACTTGGAAGACTAGAAAAATGGTGATGCCTCCAAGAGAAAAAGGGAAATTTTGGAAGGGGGGAAGTTTTGAGGAGAAAGATCAGTTCAGTTCAGTGTTGGGCATGTTGAGTTTGAGTTATCTCTGGGGCACCTAGTTTAAAATCTTCAATTAATTAGTGATTTAAGAATGATGTTCTTGAGAGCACTGGGGTTGGATATATAGATCTGTTAACTCTTCTAACAGCCACACAATGTCCTGTCTCAGCATGAGAGCTGATGAGGTTATAGAGAGAGAAAGCAGGGGGGACTAGAACAAAACCTTGGGAAATATCCACAGTTAAATGTGTGCAACATGGATGATGAGCCAGCAAAAGGAGACTAAGGAATGATTAGTCAGATAGGAGAGTCACAAAAAGCTAGAGGAAGGGGTAGCCCATAGGAGTGGTTGGTCAATAGTGTTAAATGCAGCAGAAAGGTCAAGAAAAGTGAACACTAAGAAGAGGCCATCTGATTCACCAATTAGGACATTACAGATGACTTTGGAGGGAAGAGTTTCAATAGTGTGATGAAGCTGGAAGCCAGATGGCGCTGGGTTGAAGAGGCAGAGGAGACAGAGTGGAGGCAATAAATGCAGAAAGCTTTTCCAAGAAGTTTGGCTTAGAGAGGGAGAGGAGATAAAGGACAAAAGTAAGGGTCCTAGGGCAGAGATTGTCTCATTTTTCTATCTATACTTCCAGCCCTGAGCACAGAGCATGATATTTAAGTTCTCAGTAAATGCTTGTTGTAGTTGCAAAGGCAGCCTGGGTCCATTGACCTTTATGTTGTCAGAGCTAGGGGAAACCATCTCCTCTGGGCTTGCTTTCTTCTTCTTTGTTACTCACATGTCTCTTTTCTTCTCTTTCTTTTCTTCTCTCCTTGCTAAATCTGACTTCCAAAGAGCATATTCAGACCATCAGAACTGCCCCTTCAGATTAATTCCCTGAGTAACTTTCAAAGCTATCTCTGAAGGAAGAGTCAGTCTTCATAGAAGAGCCATGGTTCTGCCAGATTCTCCCTGAATTCTTTATCAGTAACAGGGAATTTTAAGTGTGGGTAGTATGAGGAAGTGGTCTGCCTTCTTTGGAAGTCAGAGGAAGGGATGTGAAGAGTCAAGAGAACCCTGAAGTCAAGTAACATTAGCCAACAGGGACCAGAGATGACTGTTAATGTCCCCTCTTCACCCCATGAATGCCTAGTGCAGGTATGGGGGGGTAAGGGATGGGAGAAATCTCTTCTACCATTATTGCCAGTTCTCCTTGGCACAAGCTTTGCATAACTATATCCTCTCTAGCACCCTAGTAGGGAAATGGAACTGTTCACCTGTTCACCATTCGGGAAGGACCCACCTGTAAAACTCAGAAATGAATGTTGCCAATCCCCTAGTTAAGGACAAAAAGGGAGGTCTTTAAGACCACCTGTTATGTTTCTGGCCTCAAGAAACTGCTAGGTAGGACCACATGACCTCTAAAATGTCCCTTATAACTCTTTTTAAGTTTTCAGGATTCCAGAGATGTGGCCAGAGATCAGAAAGGAGGGTTTGGGACAGGATGGCCAAGACAGGGGCCAAATGGGACAACTGGTATAAAACCACCTTCTCCCCTTTGAATTCCCTTACCTGGCAAGAAGAGTAACTCCCTCTTCATGGCCTTCAGATGTCTTCATCAGCTCCCAGCCACCTTCTAGACCCATGCAAGTGATGACCTCCTCACTTCCTCCACGGAACAGCATGGCCTGCAGTGTCTCCACAGCACAACTAGAGAAAAACAGGATTTGCCTACTTAGTTTATCCCAAAGACAGCCTTCTTGCTGCCCTAAGATTTAGGTTTTAGAAGAATCTTTTCTTCCTCTCCTTGGTTATCAGAACCTACCAGCAGGACAGAACCTAAAGCCTAACAGTTACTGGAGGGATATACGAGAAGGTAATAAAAGCTTCTAGTTGTACTAAAGGCTTGCTCAGGCAGTACACCTATGGCTAGAAGTCACCATGACCAGCTCAGAACCAGCACCCAGGTGGAACATAAGTATTACACTGTAAGATTTAAATAAATAGGACTTATGAATTCATTTTCTTTCATTGGCTGGGGAAATATTATATTTAAACCTATATGTACCTGTCTCTATATCTGCTCAAGGACTTAGGCAAACCCAAGGATGACATCCCCAAAATCACTGCAAATGAACAGAACACGAGGCTTATTACTGATTATTTAGCTGCACATGGGTCCATGCTCACACTTCTGTACATACATTCATGTGGTTCACTATGCAGGAGTACCTTGGTATTCCTAGAGCATGGCCCAATATGCTATCTTTTATTTTTCTCTTTTCTTTTAGGGAGGCCCTGATTAAACTTCTCAGTGACAAAAAATGAATTGAATGAAAAGATCACATGAATGAGAAAGTCAATTGCTCTGTACTCAGTCAGTTTAAGCCCAATTTTACCAATCTTTCAAAACTGTGTGCATATGTATGTGGGGGGAGGAGAGATTTAAGGGGATAAACAAATCCTCCAAGATATCATACTCAGAATAATCATGACAAAAGACATTTATATAGCATTTTATAGTTTTCAAGGGGCAGCTAGGTGGTACAGTGGATAAGAGTGCCAGAACTGCAGGCAGGAAGATCTGAGTTCAAATGTGGCCTCAGACACTTCATAGCTGTGTGACCCTGGGCAAGTCACTTAATCCTGTTTGCCTCAATTTTTTAATTTATAAAATGACCTGGAGAAAGAAGTAGCAAACCACTCCCTTATTTTTGCTAAGAAAATACCAAATGGGATTTCAGTCAGACATGACAATAACAACATAGTTTGGAAAGCACTTTATACACCTTATTTTATTTGAAACTCGCAATTATATTGTGAGGTACTACAGGTATTATTATAGTCATTTTACAGATGAGAGAACTGAGACTCACTGGGTGTAAGTGATTTACCCATGATCATCCAGCAAGGAAATATCAGAAGAGGGACCAAATTCAGATCTCTCCTAACTTCAAAACCAACACATTCCCAACTATATTATATGGCCTTTCTCAGAGTTTACCTACTCCAAACTGTATTCAAGAAGAAATACCCCTGCCAACAATACTGAGAGATGATTATCCAGCTTCTGCCTATGGTAACAGGGAACTCCTTATCCCTGAAGCACCACCTTTCACTTTAGAACAACTAAAATTGTCGTTAAGTTTTTCTCTTTGTCAGGTTGAAATTATCTGCCTCCCATTGACCCACACCTAACACCATATACCAAGATAAGATCAAAATGGATTCATGATCTAGGCATAAAGAATGATATTATAAACAAATTAGAACAACGTAGGATGGTTTACCTCTCAGACCTGTGGAGGGGGAAGGAATTTGTGACCAAATTAGAACTAGAGGTCATCATTAATCACAAAACAGAAAAGTTTGACTATATCAAGTTAAAAAGTTTTTGTACAAACAAAATGAATGCAGACAAGATTAGAAGGGTAGCAGTAAACTGGGAAAATATTTTTACATCCAAAGGTTCTGATAAAGGCCTCATTTTTAAAATATATAGAGAATTGACTCAAATATATAAGAATTCAAACCATTCTCCAATTGATAAATGGTCAAAAGATATGAACAAACAATTTTCAAATGAAGAAATTGAAACTATTTCTGGTCACATGAAAAGGTGTTCCAAGTCACTATTGATCAGAGAAATGCAAATTAAGACAACTATGAGATACCACTGCACACTTGTCAGATTGGCTAAAATGACAGGAAAAGATAATGACGAATGTTGAAGGGGATGTGGGAAAACTGGGACACTGATACATTGTTGGTGGAACTGTGAACGGATCCAACCATTCTGGAGAGCAATTTGGAGCTATGCTCAAAAAGTTATCAAACTGTGCATACCCTTTGACCCAGCAGTGTTTCTACTGGGCTTATATTCCAAAGAGCTCTTAAAGGAGGGAAAGGGACCAACACGTGTAAAAATGTTTGTGGCAGCCCTTTTTGTAGTGGCTAGAAACTGGAAACTGAAGGGATGCCCATCAATTGGAGAGTGGCTGAATAAATTATGGTATATGAATGTTATGGAATATTATTGCTCTGTAAGAAACGACCAGCAGGAAGATTTCAGAGAGGCCTGGAGAGACTTGCATGAACTGATGCTGAGTGAAATCAGCAGAACCAGGAGATCATTATACACAGCAACAAGACTATACGATGATCAATTTTGATGGACATGGTTCTCTTCAACAATGATGTGATTCAAACCAGTTCCTATTGTTCAGAGATGAAGATAGTCATATACATCCAGAGAGAGACCTGAGGGAACTGAATGTGGACCACAACACAGCATTTTAACGCTTTCTGTGAATATTTCCATGCATTTTGTTTTCCTTCTTAGGTTGTTTTTTTCTTCTTCTCTTTCTAGATCTGATGTTTCTTGTGCAGTAAGATAACTGTATAGATATGTATACATGTATTGTGTTTGTCATATAATTTATCCTATTTAGCATGTATTAGATTACCTGTCTTCTAGGGGTCGGGGGTGGGGGGAAGGAGGGGAAAAGCTTGGGGGAAAAAAAAAGAAATTATCTGCCTCCTTGCAATTTCCATCTTTATGTCTGTTTCTTTAAATTACCTCTTAGGCACTTCATTTGAAGACATTGGTATTAGAACAAAGCTAAAACCAAACTATCAAGTTTGGAGAGAAGATAATCACAATCAGTTTACACTCCATCCACAATAAAGTCCAGGAAAACATATATATTTACATAGCCTTCCTATATGAGTTGTACATGAGGCAAGAGAAGAGGTTTAAGGAGTCAATTCTCCACTACTTGCAGTAGTGAGTGATTCTCCCCTCTCATATCAAGGACAGTGAATACAGGCTGTCCAGTACCCAAGTTGAGGAAGAAATGTTTCCTAAAGATAAGTAGGAAGGTGTGACTGAAAGTGGGAAGCCTGGAGCAGTCAAGGATCAATCTCAGTCATACAAAGGATTGTAGGAGGTTGAGGGAGTCAAGTGCAAAGCCCTTATGTTCCACTTTGGGAAACTGAAGACAATAGAGGCTAATCAGACAAATACTAAAGTAGAGAAAGAAAAAAAGAGGGAAAGGAAGGAGAGAGAAAGAAGAGAAGAAAAGAGAGAGAGAGGGAGGGAGGGAAGGAGAGAGAGAGAGAGGGAGAGGGAGGGAGGGAGAGGGAGGGAGGGAGAGAGAAAGAGAGGGAGGGAGGGAAGGAGAGAGAGAGAGAGGGAGGGAGGGAAGGAGGAGGGGAGAGAGGGAGTGAAGGAGGGAGAGAGAAAGAGGGGGGAGAGAGAGAGAGGGAAGGAGGGGGGAGGGAGGGAGAGAGGGAGTGAGGGAGGGAGGGAGAGAGAGAGAGAGAGAGAGAGAGAGAGAGAGAGAGAGAGAGAGAGAGAGAGAGAGAGAGCCATCGCAGAGTCCTTGGAGAAAAAGATCTAATTATGGGGCCTCGATCCTCTGTAGGCATTACTGAGGTCTAGTTATGAGTTGTGCTCATCAAGACCTGAGAATAAGCAGGGATCTGGTTGCAGGGACTCAGTGAGAAAGTGGTAGACCAAAATGCCAAGTGACAAAAGAAGAAAGAATCTAAAATGAATGAGGAATGATGATTCAGGAGAGAGTTAACAAATGTTAGATTCTGGTCTATATTAAGTAAGCTTGGTCAATAGCAGCTCTCTGTTTTCAATACCAACTATCTGTACACTGGACTGACCTTTGTCAATAGCAATTCCAGTCTTAACCCTGAAATGAAGTTTGGCTCAGAGACTTAGCAAAGGCACAGCAATCAGAGATCATCAATTTGACAACAGCCTTAGAGGGAGGAATTAGCCAATTTTTCTTTTTAACATTTTCAAAACATATGCATAGATAATTTTCAACATTTCAACATTCACCCTTGCAAAACCTTGTGTACCAAACTTTTTTCTTCCTTCTCTTCCCTTCATCCCCTTCTTCCCTAGAGGGCAAATAAAGTGCAATTTGTCTATATGTATTTCCATATTTATCATGTTACAGAAGAAAAATCAGATCAAAAAGGGGAAAAAAATGAGAAAGAAAACAAAAAAAGTTAAACTACAATGTTGTGATCCACACTCAGTGCCCTCTCTGGGTATAGATGGCTCTCTCTCCATCACAAGTCTATTGGAACTGGCTTGAATCACCTCACTGTTGCAGAGAGCCATGTCCCTCAGAATTGATCATCATATAGTCTTGTTGTTGCCGTGTATAACGATCTCCTGGTTCTGCTCGTTCCACTCAGCATCAGTTCATGCAAGTCTCTCCAGGCCTCTCTGAAATCGTCCTGCTGGTCGTTTCTCACAGAACAATAATATTCCATGACATTCATATACCATAATTTATTCAGCCACTCTCCAATTGATGGGCATCCCTTCAGTTTCCAGTTTCTAGCCACTACAAAAAGAGCTGCCACAAACATTCTTGCACATGTGGGTCCCTTTCCCTTCTCTAAGATCTCTTTGGGATATAGGCCCAATAGAAACACTGCTGGGTCAAAGGGTATGCACAGTTTGATAGCTCTTTGGGCACGGAACTAGTCAATTGTGATATTCTAGACAGAAGCATTAGAGATGATGGAAAAGTGGCCATCACCAAGATCTATGATCTTATGACTTGGGTTAGGGGCTTATTAAAGATAAAAGAAAACCTTAGGTTAGGTGGTTTGTAAGTAAATTGCTAGAATTGGTTGCCCTATGTCTGCAATAATTTTTTAAAAACACTATTTCCTTTGCCCAAAGCTTCAAACTCTAACAAAACTTAAGTATAAAGTTATTTACTCATTCTCTAAGAACCAGAATTCAATCAAGCAATGATTCAAAGTTGAATTTTAATAAGAATCTGGCATTTTAGTATTATATTAATTAAAATTTTTATTCAAATAATATATGATCAATTTGAAGTTAATTATGCTTGTTATTTTAATAAAGAACTACACTTTTTACTTCTAAAAGCATAATTCCCTAAATTACACCCTGAACTACAGATGTGGCTCAATGTTCTTAAAGGCTACTGTGGATTAGGAGGAATAATAGAAAAACTAAATAGCTTTGAAAGTAGCATGCTGAATTATATACTAAAAGAAAAGCAACCTACACATAAGAGATGCAGCTTCATGTACAACTTTCTTTCCGTTCTACCATACATATAGAAATGTTTATTTCAGTTGATATTAAGTACAGAATTTAAAAATAAATGAAAACAATACATGCTGTAGCAGATTCTAGCATGCCAGCAATACATTAGTCAGTTAGCCAATAAGCATTTATTAAACATCTACTATGTGTCAGGTACTGTGCTAAATCCTAGGAATACAAAGAAAAGTAAAACAGTCCCTTTTCTGTAGGAGCTCACCATCTAATAGGGAGGCAACAGGCAAACAAACATATATAATAAACAAACTATATACAAGATAAATAGAAAATAATAAACAGAGGGAAGACATAAGAATTAAGAGAACTTGGAAGAGGCTTCCTTTAGAAGGCTGGATTCTGGAGGAAACTAGGGAAGTCAGGAGCCTCAGATGAGAAGGCAGAGAATTCCAGTTATGAGGAACAGCCAGAAAAAGTGTCAAATGCCAACGGACTGGAGGGGTAGAAAGAAGAAGAGCTAGCTTTTGAGGTCCAAAGTCTGAAGGCAAACAATAGAGAGCAGATGCTATACCAGATTTCAGTGAAATCCTAGTAAAAATCTCTATGGGACAATTTGCTGAGTGTTTGCTATGTTTGCTAAGTGATGATGATGGAATATCTTCAAGGAGTAAAGTAGCATATCTTCAGGGGGGCTATGAATGAGGGGCAGGAGGAGACCCTGAAACCATAGAAGATGAGTGAAGGTTCAAAGCACCAGGACTAGCTGAGTGGTAAAAATAGGATAGAGATCTTGAGAAATCCAACAGCTCAAAGTTCTAATAAATATTAAAGTAGACAAAGCTACAAAGCTCTTTCTTCAAACCAACTCCTAAAGCTGGTAGAGAGAGGATTATCACCATTTAACAGATAAAGAAATTTAAGCTCTGAGGGAGTAATCAACTTGGAAGCATACTGGAAGAACAATAGACTTGGATGGAAAGACTTATCTCAGCCACTTACTATCAATCAATGAGCAGGTTATTATCCCTGATGGACATCAGCTTCCTCATCTGTTTCATCAATGAAGGAGTTGAACTGGATCATCTATAAAATCTCTTCCATCCATAATAAAGATCCAGTGCTGATCTGTGAAGCATGGGAGCTGGGGCCTGAACTTGAGTTTGTTCACTCCAAGTTAAATCTCCTTCCTACTCTTCTTCACTGCCTCAGAAAGCATAGCAATGCTTTATATCTAGAAGATGCCTTCCCCTTACAACAACATGGTTATGCTGGCAGTAAAAGGATTTATCTTCCAAAACTGCAATTCAGACTGGTAAAATGAATTGCCTAAGGTCACAGAGCTACTAAGAGGTAGAGTAACACCAGAATCCTCATCTTTTGACTTCAAATCTAGGGCTTTGTCCACTATACCTCAAACACCTTCATTTCTCTGCAGCACCAAATTCTGCTCATGCTTTTTTTTTTTTTTTTTTTTTTAAATATTTCATGACCCTGCACTCTCTGGGTTCTCCTCCTACCTCTCTGGATACCACTTCACTTATCTAATCACTGAATTATTCAATAATCACTAAATATCTCCCAGTCCAGTAATATATGTAAAATGCTTTGTAAACCTCAAAGCAATATATGTTAGTTGTTATTATATTACTGAGCGTAGAGTCTATATTTAGTGGTGAGAGAAATACAAAGAACTAAGACATGGGATCTCTCACAAGTAGTTTCTAGTTGAACAGTATATTGTATATACTGTATAAATACAATATACCATGAAAAGGCACATTATCATGACAGTTCAGATTATTTTAAGGTTGGGGAAAGGCATTTAAGACTATAAAAGTCATTGCAGGGGAGTTTAAATTGTGAACTGGGCCATGAAAAATGAACATCTATTGGGGGGAGAGGAAAGAGAATAAGGAAGAGAAAGGTCTTCTAAGCAAAAGAAACATGTCATGAAAGACAGCAGGGAAGTAGAAAAATATGAGATGAATTCTAGAAAGATTAAATAGTTCAGTATGTTTATAGCATCTATGAAAGAAAGTAGTGTGAGGAGGCTGGAAAAGTAAGTTGGAAAGAAAGGTTATCCAGATAAATGGACAGCACTGAGTTCTAAATTATGGAGTTCAGATTTTAATCATTAAACATTTCTGAGCATGAATGCAACAGGAGCAAAGTCATAAACAAAGAGAACAGCATGTTAAGGATAGAAAAGAAACAGAAAAATGGAGATGAAAGCCATGACCAAAAAGGAGCCTAGACATCATACACTTCAAGAAATCAAATAAGAAAACTGCCCAGACCTCTTAAAACCCGAGTGAAAAAGTATAAATACGTTTAACCCATTACTTACCTTCTGGAAGAAACTCCAAAATGAAAGTTCCCAGGAACATCAGAGGTAAAATCTAGAATTTCCAGATCTAAGAAAAAAACACTACAAGCATCCAGAAAGAAAGAATTCAAGCACCAAAAAGTCACAGTCAGAATCACATACGATTTGGCAGCTATCACAGTAAAAAACCAGAGAGCTTGGAATATGACAATCCAGAAGGCAATTTATAGCCAAGAATAACCTACCCAGCCAAACTGAGTATAATGCTACAAGGGAAAAACACACCTTTAATGAAACAAAGGATTTTCCAAGAATTACTTAAATTAATTACTTAATTAAAAGAGCAGAGCTACAGAGAAATTTCGATGTACCAACAGGAGTCAATAAAATCAAAATTAAAAAAATAAAAAGGTAAACGTGAATGAATAATCATAAGGAATTAAAGGACACACTGCTTACATTCTAACATGGGGAGATGACCTACATATGTCCCTTCAAAACCCTAATGTCATCAGGGGTCATAGAGAGAATCTAATTAGAAGGTCTGGGAATTGTTCTGTTATGTCTCAATGATCTGGAAAGAAGAATTCACTGGAGAAGAAAGGGAAGGGGGAAGGTTGGGCGAAATTATCTTACATAATTGAATTTACAGATAGAAGTATATACAAACAAAGAGGAAGGGATAGGGGAAGAAGCTGACACAAATTTCATTCTCATCTGAACTAGCCAAAGTGGGAAGGGGAAGTGAAAGGAATAAGCACTCACTACATGCCACAAACTATGCTAACTAGCTTTACAAATATGATCACAACCACCCTAGGAGGTATGCACTGTTATAATCCTCATTTTACAGTTGAGAACATGGAAGCAAAGAGAGGTCGATGACTTGCTCAGGGTCACAGAGACCCATCCTTGAATTCTCCAAGCCCAACATTCTCCCTCCTTCTCCCCCCTCCCTCCCTCTCTCTCTTCCTCCCTCCCTCTCTCTCTCTCTCTCCCCTTCTCTTCCCTTCTCTTCTTCCCTCCCTCCCTCCCCTTCTCCATCTCCTCCTCCCTCCCTTTCCCTTCTTCCCTCCCCCTCTCTAATAGGGAAAAGGAAAAAGAGAATAATTAAAGAGAGGTAGATTAAGGGAAGGATAAAACAAATGTACAAAAACAGTTACAGTTCTTTCTGAAGTGGCAAAAAATTTGAAGCTGAGGGGGTCACCTATCAATGGGGAAATAACTGAATAAATTATGGAATACTACCATTGGGTAAAAAATGACAAAGAGGATGATTTCAGAAAAACTTGGGAAGATTCACATAACTGATGCAGAATGAACTGAGCAGAGCTAGGAGAAAGGCAATAATATTAAGGGTTTTAAAAAAATATATATATTTTGTTTATTCCTTTTATAAAACATTTGATCTCATAAAACAAATACAATTTTATAAAAAGATTTACTGAATAACAATAATATTGTAAAATCAGCTTCAAAAAACTTAGGAAATCTGATCAGTTTAATGACCTACCAAAATTTCACAGGACTACTTGTTGAGACATCTTTTGATAGAAAGATGAAAACGCAAGGGAAAGGGAGAGAAGGCAAAGTTTTGCTGACGGGGGAACGAAGGGAGAGAAGCAGGAGAAGCTTACCTTTAAAAAAAAAAAAAAGAAAGAAAAACTGGTGGCAGACAAATCAGATAGAAAGCTATTACAATAATCCAGGTAAGAAGTGGAAAGTAGTCTGAGACACAATGATAAGTAGTAGCAACCAAAGGAAGGGACATCTCAAAGTAAAAGTTCCAGGATTTAAATGAGGTAGAGTGAACAGGGAACCAAAGAGGACTCTGAAGGCTCTCCATCCTTGATTTAGACACACAGTGATGTTTCTTCTCAAGTACATTCAAAAACACATTTTTGTCTCAACAAGCTTCATATAAAACGAGGACTCCATGACCCCCAAACTCTTAAGAGTCTATGATTCTATAACAATTAAATCATATTCAAAACACTACTTTAAGCTTTACAAAGTACTTTCCTCACAAGTATTATTATTAATATTAATAATAGATTTATCCCATTTTACCTCAGAAAAACTAAGTGGCTTACCTATGGTCATACATCGAGTTATCAGAACCCAGATTCAAACTACCTTAAACACAGCTGGTACTTTCCCAACTTTCCTACTTTACCAATGCCATTTCCTTTGCTTGTATTATCCTTCTCCACCATCAACTTGTCAAAATTAGACCCATTTTTCAAGACTCTACTTAAATGCCATTTATTCCCAGCCAAGTGATTCCTCCCTTCTCTAAACTACTAGAAGAGGTTTTTTTAGGCAGCCTTCTTATCACAGCCGACTTAAAATATAGAAGTTGCTCTAATCTCTTAGACTTCTGACTTCTTTGAGGGCAGAAACTGTTTTCATTTCTCTTTGAATCCCCCAGTAAAAAGTAGGGTATATGTGTTTAGTTAACATTTGTCAAACTGAATTTGATAGCATAAATAATAGGAAACATGAAAAGAGGGGTACCCAGGAGTTTCCTGCTTTGTATACAACTAAAGTCTCCATATTCCTTTGACAAACCAATTATACATCCTAGCTTGCTCATTTGATTCTGTGGTGTTAGGGCTTCCATAGGGCAGGAAAATGAGGAACTTTGACTTTGAGTATAAAGAAAAAATCAGATGAGATGGGGGCACTGCTTGGTGGGTGGTGCCAAGGCCAGGCCTTCTGGCTACATGAGTCTCCAGCAGCCTCGAGGAAACTTTCTGGCCATTCCAGCTTTCTAATCCAAGCTCCCATCTCATTCCACTTGGCTGAGCCCAACATCTGGATTGTTAATTTTAATTGTTCCATAAAGCACACTGGGCCGCCCAGCTCTGCTCCTTTAGCACCTTCTGTGCCATGTGTGGGGAACACTTCTGAGCTAACTTTGTTTAGCCCAACCAAGCTGCTGTGGCCCCCTGCCAGGGCAGAGTACCTTCCCCTCCTCCTCTTACATCCCTTCCAGCTGCCGTCAGCTTTTACTGCAGAGGGGTAGATGGCACACCTGGGTACTTCCCGCCCCAGACACCTCTATGCCTGGCTATGGATTTCTTTCCCCTCCCCCCTCAAGTGTTTCAAGTTGGGCACATCAGACAGATGCCTACCCCACTTTTCAGGCCACTCTTTCTTAAGCATGAAGGGGCAAGACTTTCCAGATCTCCTTCATAGACACCTGGGCACCTTGCTGCAAAGGAGATGAGGGGCACAGGGGATGTGTCTGGCTTAGCATTCTTAGTCTTGGATGAAATCTGGACACTACTGGAGTTGACCAGGTTTTTTTAAATGCCATAATTAAAGCAAGATGCCCTGCTTGATCCAGTAAGAACTCAGTGGTTACAGTCTTGGAATCAGGAGGTCCTGAGTTCAAATCTAGACTCAGACAATTAACACTGCCTAGCTGTGTGATCCTGGGCAGGTCACTTAATCCCAGTCAAAACAAACCAAAAAAATTGAAGTAGAAAATTCTATGTAATCGACATAACATTTCTATTCTAATCAATAAGGGTTCAATAGCATTTAGCTTTGTGAGATACATTAGGCTGAGCCACTTCTTCTAGCCTTGGCCCACTAGCTGAGGGGCTCTCAAACCAAAATGCTTCTCTTCCTGCCCAATCTCCTATCCTTTCTTGGCCTTTCCCTGAAAATGACAACTAGATCAGTTCAATGCTTTGATCATTAGAGTCCAAGGGAGTCCTCATTCTATACTCATCAATAAATTTTTATTACTTTCCTGCTATGCGTCAGACACTGTACTAGGACCTGGTATTACAAACCCAAACCTGAGACAGTCCCTGCCCCCAAGGAGTTTGCTTTCTTTGAACTTGAAGCCACTTCTTCCTATTCAATCGACTTCCAAGACACTAAAGGTTCTTTGGGACTAAAGTGGGTTTCCTGCCCCCCTCTTCCCCAAGCCCATTTTTCACCCAAACTTAACCACCCCAGCAGCAAGAACCATTCAGTACAGTGTTCTCACAAGTAAGGTAGGAATGGAAAGTAAGATCAAACAGTTAATGGGTGAAGATTCAGGGCTATTTCTTATGCTAGGTTTTAAAATCTATACTCAACTTGTAGTAATCTAGAAATCCCAGAGACTAGTGACGAAAAAAAGTCTATAAATCCAGGAGCAGGAAGGAAAGTGAGAGTGGGATTAAAGAAGGGAAATGAAGTGAGGGAGTCTTGTAAGAGGAAGAGGCCTCCACCACATCTGAGCTCTTCAGAAGCACCCAGGGAAAGGCCCTGGAGCTAAAAGTACAAAGTAGAATGTGTGAAAGAAAATAAGTTAAAAGAGTAGTAGACAGGGAAGAAGGGGGAAAACATGGTAAATCAGGTCATTTAGAGAGAGGATAGGCAAAGCTTTCAGTGTGTAAGGGGCAAAAAAGAGTGCCTGAGGGCAGTGGGATGGGAAAAATACTGATTTGGGGGGGGGGGCGGAGTACAGCAATTGAATACAATGAGGAAAAGGCTGAGAAAGGACCAAAAGTAAAGACACTGGAAGGAGCTGGAAAGGGTAGTGAGTGTGGTGGGGGGCAGGGTGGGGTAGGTCTGAGAAAGGACAACACCTAGGATATGGAAGATATGAGCAATCTATATAGAAATGGATTTCTATAGAGGGACACAAAGACTTACGGTCATGTCAGCTGACTTAATTGTACAAAACAAGATAATGAGCCACTGAATTGATAAACTGATAAAAACAAGAAGTGGGTGAAAAGGTAACTGTAAGCACTGAGCCTGCATGCTTAATGAGCTAATTAACACTAGCTGCTCCTTCCCCAAGGAGTTTTCCCGCTGTTTTTGAACATGGATTTGTATGAGGAGAGCATGTCAAGGACCATGCAACGAGAGAACTAGGAAATCTGTTAATTTCATCAAACCCAGCCAATGGGGTGATGAAGGAGAGACCTTGTACTTTGGGACAAGAAATAAAAGGCTCATTCTCATGTCTATTAGGGTGGATCTTCCCAGGAACTGCCCCTTGGATGGTCGCCTGCTTCTTGCAAGAATCATAAATAACTAACTTACTTCATATACTCCTGAGTCCTTTCTATCTTTGCAGCAAATTTCTCACAACAGACTATAATGAATATAAGGAGAAAGTTAAGAACTTGACTAAAAATGTAGTAAGGGCTGAAAACTTATGCCTCCTCTGTCAGTTTGCATTTTGGGGGAAATCCAACTATCAACCCTCCTGATTTCTGGACAGTTGTCCTCAATGCCCACTGGTTGCAGGGGTCTGGGGAGGGCCTCCATTGCTATATGTCCAGGCTCTCCCCTGTCAGGCTGGGGAGATGCTGGCCTTTTGAGAACACTTGATTGTAGACCATGAACATTCTTCCTCTAAGTTCCCTTTCTCCACAGCGTCCCACAGGAGCTTCCTCCCTTTCCAACAAAAGCCCGGGGCTTCCAGAGTTGCTCCTAGCCAAGCTATCCTATTTACCTTCATGGTCTCTCTCTGGCATTAGGAGCCATGAAGCCTTCTAACTCAAAAGTCCTACAGGAAATTACTTTGATATTGTAACCACCTCCTGGGGCAAGTCTGGAAGTTAGAGGCTGTGCATTTTTCTCTACTTCGGATAAACTATTTTCCCCTATTAATCAGCAATGATGTTGGGGCCAGGCAGCCAGAGCCGTCTGTTTGCATGGAGGGCAAAAAGCAGATGATGGCTGCCTGGACTAGTGCCTGCATGCACTGCTCTGAGCTCCAGACCTGTCACAACCCCAAGCCTGACCCCTCCCTACCCTTGCTGTACAAACACCACAGTTCTGAAATCACACCTGCAGTGTGAAGCAAAGATGGGTGAAGGAGGGGAAAAATGTCTTTGCTGAAGCCTGGATCACATTTCTTTCCATTTGTAGCCAATTCTGAGGATCTCCAGATGATGCTGAAGCATAAAGGGGGCCCTGGAGAGGCAGGCCCATAACCACTATTAGTTCCTTTGCCATACTGCCAGGTCCATGGACAGACAAAAGAAAGGTCCCATGTCTTCCGGGGCTTTCTGTCCTAGTCACTTCCCCCCAGCTCCCAATGCCAGTCATATGCTGAAAAGGGGAACCCCCCCCCTAAAACATATGGGGCACTGATTTCACAGCTGGGAATCAGTGACCAGAGAATCATTCCAGGACTGTATCTTCTGTTCTCAATAGCATACATGGCAGACAGGATTCAGAAAAGAAAGCTTTTACCTTGGGCTAGTTTATGGACTGGGTAAATGCTAGAGATGTGAAGGTGAAGACTGTGTAATAAGTAGCCTATGGAAACAGGATTGGGGCAAGTTAGGCCAAAACCTGAGTAAGAGTCTCAGTTGTCTGTTCTGATCCTCTCTGGAGGAGAAAGTCAGGGTTACTGAGTCACAGGATGCTGCAATTTAGGGAGGGCCAAGATTCCATATGCTCACGCATAGTGAGCATACTAGTACTCCTGAATGGATCCATCCTTGTTGATCAGAGTAGGGAGATGTCACTAAAGGGCTGAGTTGTTCAAGTGGTGAGGAGGGACTTGGCCCCGAGTACAAATGTCTAGAACCTCAGACAGAACTGGGTCAACTACACATCCCTGGAGAGGGCTTCTGCTTCTAAACCGTGTTCATGATACCATTTGCTGGCTCCAGATTTACTTTCCTGGGTGACAAACAATCTCTCTAAGTGTCTTTAAGTTTCTTCATGTTTGGTTAGCCCGGGGCCTTTTGACTTTTTACATAGAGCTTGAAAGGGAGGACAGGGCAGGAGCTAGCCTCAAGGTCAACCCATGAGACCAGGGAGGCAACAACAAAGCCTCTCCTCTGGTGCCATTCAAAGAGGAGCCAGGCTACCTGCCGGGTGCTGCAGCCCAGCTTTGACGGCCAGTGCTAAACTAGACCAAGAAAAGTCTAGGTGTCACTGATGCTGTAATAACAACAGATTCTAACACTGGGTTATTTCCATTCAGGTGACACAAAGAGAAAGAGGATACCTGATTAGCTCAAGTCCTTTCCTTGAGGAGGTAGGCAGTAGTGGCTTCTCAATTTTATTAAACATGTGGCCTGAATAAAATCCTAATCAGATAGCAGCTTTCTTATCCAGCATAATAACTTGCTTCCATCCATTACAGCTTTTTGGCTGGAAAAGTCACCATTTGAATTAGTGGCAGCTTTCCAAGCTGAAAACAGAGCCTATCACTTTAAATTTTGGTCAGCTACACCAAATTTAAAATGATAAAACTCATTTTTGGCTTAGGAATCCATTAGCAATTTAGATGAGTGTTCCTACCTCTTTTCCTTTTCTTAACCCCTAGGGTTGTTTTACCCCCCCTTAAAAGATACTTATTTCTAAGAGTATGATTTCATAGCATTTACTTTTAACACTGCTAGGATTTTGCTACAAGTTTGAAATACAACATTGATGACGTGGGTAGAATAAGTATCACTTCATCCATCCAACCCTGAAAATACTTCTCCCGCAGTGATAAGTAAGCACATCGCTTCCTCACAACTGAGTCAAAAGCCAAAGCTCAGCTATTCGATAAGGGGGTTCCTTCTGGCCCCAGCGCAAGCATCACTTTAGGCTGCTAACCTCTGAGGCCCTGAGGGCTGGCAGCCCACAGTACTAAGGGGTATCTCACAAGTTATGTTATGCTTCGGTCTTTCCATGGCAGGGCAGGGCCAACTCTGAATCCTCCTGCTCAGGGCTCAGTACTGTCTCTGTCTCCTTTCACATTTTCCATTTGTTTTGTGAGGTGCCTAGAAGGTTTCTGGCAGATGGGCCTCCTATAAATAAAGTTTATGAGATGATCCTGAGGACTGGGTGAGCTAAGGCTGCGGTGGCAGCTGCCCAGGCTGAACGCACCACCCAATGGCTGATCAGACAGGTTGTACCAGCCTCAGTAGGCTGGAGGCCACCTCTAGAAGGCCAGGAGATTGGGAGTGACGACAAGAAGCAGAGGCCCTGGATATTCTTCAGCCCCATCTCTGTAGTAGGTGTCTCTCTGTTCAACACATAGGCTGCAGACTTTCAGTCTGTTTCAGGCTGTATAGGAGGCAGGGTAGCAAAAGGTGGAAACTTCTAACTCCCCCTGACATTTCTCAGCCACATGCTGGTCCTGGTCCTGCCAGACCTGACCTCTCAGAAGACTGCAACACAGAATGGGAGCATTAAGAGGACTGGGGCTCAGTTTTTCTCTCTCGCTCAAGGTCTCAATCCCATCTCTGGCCACTCTCTCTTGCTGTTCAGAAGATGCTGCTGAGAAGTCATGGGGCCACCTTGGGGCGGGACAGATGGGATTACACTGCCTGAGAGCGGAGGGGCTGTATGCAGGACTCCTAGAATGATTACAAACAAGTCATCCTTAATCTCTGGGCCTATCACTAACACCAGCACAACCCTTGCTGAACTGATACTTAGGACTTTAGACCTGGAACAATGCCTCTGGTCTCCACAGGCACCAAGCAGGCCACAACTCAAGACCACAGCTGGGTTGATAAGGAGATAAGTTAAGGCTGTCTTCTGGTGCTTAGCATGAAAACCTTAAAAGAACTTCCAAAAACAGAGCCCACTGGGAGGGAAGGGAACTCAAGCAAATCCTAGGCCTACGAGGGAGCCAGAGGCACGGGCATGCTGACCCACAGTGTCAAAGGAAAGAGCTTGGCAGTACCGTCTCCTCCCAGGCCCATGCATAGCCCCTTGCATTCATCATGCCCTTTCACTGATCCTGAAGGACCTTGAATTCCTAGGCCCCTTTCTGATTTTCCCTCTAAACTAACTTTACTTGATGATCTCCTCAAGCTCCCATGGATTCAATGATCAACTCTGTACATGATTCTCACATCTATTTATCCAGCCCTAATCTCTTTGCTGTCCTCCAGTCTTGCCTCTCCAACTACCTGCTGCACATTTTGACCTGGATGTTCTGCGTAGACAAACTCTACATGTCCAAAATGGAACTCACCTTTCCCTTCAAACTTTCCTCTCTTCCAAACTTTCTTATTATTGTGAAGGAAACCTAGTGCCACCCTTGATTCCTCAGTCTCTCTCCTCATTCCCACACCTCAGTCCCTACCCAGCAATTTGGCAACCAGAGTGCTGGACTGACCACATCCTCTCCAAGCTGAATATTTGCAGCCCCAAGGCAAAAAGACTACCAGAAGAATTAATGTCCACAGATTAGAGCACTTCTCTGAGAGACAATGGTTTGTGCCTAACCTGGAGGGTAAATTGAACCAAAATACAAGTGGCAACAATGGAGCAGAAGAGGAATGGGCAACTTTTAGAGATCTGTTATACAGCACTGTATTTGCGCATTTGGGTCAAAACACAAACAAACATTAAGACTGATTTGACAAAAATGATGGAGAAATTCAGAAGCTGCTAAATGAAAAACAAGAACTCCACAGAGTATATCAGCAGGATAGTTCATCCATCTCCAAGAAGGTAGCATTCAATTTCATCACAAGTAAAATACAATCAAAACTTAAGAGAGATGTGGGATTCTTGGCTCCGTAAGAAAACAAATGAAATTCAGTTTAATCCTGATAGTAACAATTCAAAATGTTTTTATGATGCACTAAAGGCTATTTATGAGCCAAAGACCTATGTTGCATCTCAAGTACTCTGTGCTGATGGAGCCATATTAGTGGTTTAGTGAAAAAGGACATGATCCTAGAAAGATAGGTTGAATACTTCCATAGGGTTTTCAACAGACCATCATCAATCAATGCTGAAGCCACTGACTGGCTAAAATCAATCACTCACTAGCTGAAGTTTCAACTGAAGAAGAGGTTCTGAATCCCATTAGACTATGTTTATGTGGCAAGCTCTCATCATCTTATGCCTGGATTATAGTAGCAACACGCTCAAATTCTTCAAAAATTCTGCCCCCCCCCAATCAATCCTTCACTTAGCCTTTAAAGTGATATTCACTCCATTTCTCAATAAACTCCAGTGGGTTCTCTTTTGCCTCCAAAATTATAAAATCCATCATTTGATTATTATAGCTCTTTAGAACCTGGCCTCTTCCTACTTTTTCAGTTTTCTTACATCTTACTTCCCTCCATACCATGTATTATGCTATCCAGGGATACTAGTCTCCTTATCATTCCTTGAACATAAAGCTACAAGATTGTATATTTTCCATAGCAGTCCCCCATATCTAGAATGTTTTCCCTCTGCATCATCATACCCAGTTTTTCTGACTTCCTTTAAGTCTCAGCTAAAATCTTGCTTTCTACAAGAGGTCTTTCACAATCCCCTTTGACGATCCTGCTTTTCTCTACAATTCTCCAATTTAGAAAATAGATTGTGTCTCTTGTATAACATTGTGAATTCCTCGACAGCCGAGTTTTTGCCTTTTTTTTCTTTTCTTTTTTTGGGGGGGACCTGGAACATAGTAGGTACTTTAGAAAATGTTTGGGCTTCAAGTATCTTCTCACCCCTTCCATCCCTGCAATATTCCCTAAGGGTAAAATGTAGCCATACTTTTTGCCTTTTGCATTATTGATGATTGATGATGATGATGATTGCATTTGTGGAAATTTCTTAAATCTCCAAAAAGCCTTTTATATTTGAAAGCTATTATATCCCAAAAAAGAACACCTGGTACCTAATAACAAATCAGGAGTCATTCTGTTCAAGGAAGAGTGGGAAGCTGTTATCTAGAGGGAGAATTATCTCCCTACAGGATCAGTGGACACCACTGTCCTTTCTCATTTGGGCCACAAGAATGTTATTTGACTGTTGCAAGGGCCTCTTGGACTTCTAAATAAGTCTATGCTATTCTTGCTTCCCAGGGTCCCTGCACTATCCCATTCAAAGCTATGGAAATCATTCCACCAATTTCATCCTCAAGTGTCTAATGGGGCCAGTTGGTTGGTTTTAAGAATCAGTTATTTCAGAGAATGAAGGCATTTTGAAAGGTCACTGTTTCTGAGCAGGAACTTAATACAATCCTTGAACCATCCTCCACCCCTCACCCCCACTCTCATTCCCAGTAAAACTTCTGCCAAGGAAGGCAGAGTAAGTACTTGTGATCCAAACATCTGCACATTTCTAGAGTTCAATCCAACTAACATTTTATCAAATACTTACTACATGGAAGGATGAAGCTAGGCCTGGCTCCCATTCTGTTGAGCACCTCTAGGTTCCTGATGCTGACATACTGATGCAGAAATACTACTACAGATCTACCAAGAGTGTGAAGTTCAAACCATATGCCCACCCCAAGACAAAGCCAAAGAAGAAAGGAAAGGTCTGGCCACTCTACCCAAATTTATTCCAGGTTGCCCTTCTCCATGCTTTGTTCCCATTTAGGATAGATACAAGAAGGAGAGACAGGGAGGGTTCATTATTCCTGATCATTATTTTTCTCCCACGTAAGCTCCAAGCCCAAGGGGTTTGCTTATGTGTATGAAAGAAGAAAAAGGTGAATTTAGGGTATTCCTGTATAAGTCACAAAAATTATTACTGATAATTACACAACGGTTTGCAATACAATTTACATATGTTATTTCATTTGACCTTTACAACACTGAGGAGATAATCACTGCAAGTATGATGATGATTCTCATTTGAAAGATAAAGAAAAACAGATGAAGTATCAGAATCATAATCTGACCCTCAGGTCTCTCCAACTCCAAGATTCGTATTATTACCATTAAATTATGCCTTTTTTTCTGAGTTCCTTATAAATTTTTGAAAGCTAAATAAGCAATGAGCACATTTTGTAAATACAATTAATAAAACCTATAATATACCTTCTGGTTAGGGAAAAAAGGAAAATTTTCTCCAAAGAATCACTGGGTTAAACCCTCATCCCAAGACAAACATGGGAGCCTCTCTTGTTGTCCTTACCATAACCTGGAATTGCTTTGTCAACCATTAGAACACGTTCTTTCTCCCTTTCCCCCTCTTCCCCCCCACCTTTTTCTCTTTCTCTCTGTCTCATGTGTGATTATGTTTATGAAAAATAATCAATTCCACATGGCTGGTGGCTCTCCCTATGGAAACTGAAACCTCATCCAAGATGAGTTACCTGCAGGGTTCAAGGTTTCTGGGTGCTAGGCGGGGGCTGGCACCCTTCCTCTCCTTGGCCTGCAGGTTCCGGGGGAGCTGGACACCCACAGTGCAGCTGACTCGCAATAGGAGAGTCACAAACAGCTCAGGGTAAAGGCCCAACACTGCTGCCCCAGACTCTGGAGCAGACATGATCTCATACAGAGCACATGTGGCCTGGAGGAGAAGGGGGTGGGGGGACAAAAAAGAAGAGGATTAAAGCAAGGATCTCCAGTACTACCACAATACCTGACTGAGTTAGGCTCAGGCAGTTACAAAAACAAAGGAAGCCAGCTCTTAGTACCCTTTTCCAATTCCGGCTCTATAATGAGGCCACGATGATTCCACAGGCTCACTGCTACTTTGATTTGGAGGCCTACAGTATCCAAAAGGGGACCGATGGAAACACGGCACAAAAGCCACCATTACGGACCGTTTCACTTTCAAACTGAAATACTTAGAGGAGTTTGGAATTTTCTGCTGGGGGGAGGGGAGAGCAGGGGATCTGACAGCTCAGATTTTATGGGCAGGAAGACTACACACATGCAAACATTACACTTGCATAACCTTATTCCGGCTGATTTAAAGAGCACGGTAATTACCCAGTACCAAACACACTGGGGTGACTGCAATGTGCACAAGGGAGGGAGGGGCAGAGTGTTGGCTTTCATAGGGACTGATCCTGTACCATCTGTACTCGGCTCTTCAGAGAAGAGGAGGAAATTTTCACAGCTGTTTTACTGCTTAAAAAGCTGCCAAGCTGGGTTTATTTTTTTTTTAAAGGGATAAAATGCAAAATGATCTCCCTTGGGGATGAACACCTGAGAGGCCTTTTATGAGGCTAGAGCTTAGAGCTAATAGGCATTATATGGTGATGCGTTATTTCCCCAAGCGGGGCCTGGCACAGACACCTGAGGAGAGGAAATGAAAAGAGCATTTCAGGCAGTGATGTCCAGAATCCCATCTTCTAGAAAGGTCAAGACTTTCCTGCTGATCCCTTGTGCCCTCCACTGCTATCCCATCTCCCAGCCCCCAAAACATTCTAGGGAAGAGAGAGAGAGGGGTGAAAGACCTTGGAAGAGCACAGGTGAATACATGCTGTGGTCTCCAGGGCCATCCTGTATAGAACCTGCCCATAACATTCCTCCACCCACACTCCCAAGAACAGGAGTGCCAAAGAAAGGGAAACCAGCGCGAGGGGTGTATTTATTAAGGGAAAAGGAATCCTCCTCTGGGGTACTGGTGGCTTGGTGAGAGCTTTAAGTGCCAGGGGAGGCTTACCTGTCAGATGTTACCCCAGAGCTTCAGGGCCGGCTATATACCTACTTCACCTCCTTCCCCAAAGTCACCAATCCACTATTTATCCCTCAACCAACACTGCCCATTGGAAATCCAGTATACCAGCTCACCAAAGCCTAGAGAGAGGATAGACTAAATCCACTACATCTACAACAAGAGGGATCACTGTGGTATACTTACAGCAAGAGGGATCACTGTGGCCACCCGGTCATAACTGCTGCTCAACAGGAAGGACTTATTCTCCGTAAATGGGACATCTTTATTCATCTTGTCTAAAAGCAGCTCCAAGATTTGGGATGTGAGAGTGGGTTCTGTGGCCAGAGCCCTCCAAAGGGAACAGGTGTGACTAAATAAAGCAAAGAAGGCAGGGGAAAAGTCACCACCACCAGGTGACCACCATCCCTCATGATCACAAAAAGACATTTACCAAGAATCTGTGAGGTTTCACAATCCTGGGCTTAAGGCACTTTTATATTCTAGGAATCTAAGGAATATCCAGTAAGAAAATACATAGTTCTTGTCCTCCAGAAACTTTTAAGGACTAGTTGGAGGGACATCATATATATAAGTGATAAAGTAATCAATGATACGTGAGCCTATGTTAAATGCCAAAGGAGTGGCGAAATGATGGCAATTACACAAGCCCAGTTGGGCCCGTCCCAGGAGGCTCCAGTAGCCAGCCACAGTCTCAGTCCAGAGTGGACGATAAAGGATAGCAATGGCCCTCACATCACAATCAACTCCATGACACAAACACTCAACAATGCTGCCAGGTCCTGGAGAACAGCTACCTTCAAGCTATTTTGGAGCCTTCAGGATTTTAACCTACTAATGGGAGGTTCCTGGGAAATATAGGGAGATACAGAGCATCTCCTCCCACCCAGAGGATCAGAGCCCCGGGACCACTCTCAAATCAGTAGGCCCTTATTAGAACCAGTTCCCAATCAGAGTATGCCAAATTCATATGGCATTCATCTTGCCTTAATCAATCTCTGACAGTGATAAAGTAAGACCATCACCTGGAGCGTGGGGAAGATAGAAGCTTTGGATGGGTCAGCAGTGAGGCAGTGTGGAGAAAGTATGGGCAGGTTTCTAAATAATTCACATTTATATAATACTTCCAGGTTCACAAAGTCCTGTTTTCTCAGTGGTATAAATGCAACTCCCTTTTTATGAATAAGAAAATTGAGGCACAAGATGAATAAAATAGTTTGCTCCTTGCCACAAGTCTCTCAAGGCCCCAGTGTTCTCTACTAGCAAGGAACTGACCATAAAAAGCTTTCTGTCAAAGGAAAGGCTGAGAAGACCTGCATGAATGGATACAGAGTGGAATGAGGGAGTCACAAAACAAGTTATTTTCTAACATTTTTCAATACCCTAAAAATGAATAATTCAGATAAATGGTCAGTTCATGATTACAAAGTCCTGCATGATAAATGATACCCACCTCTTGATAAGAGAGGTTATGAGTTAATATGTAGAATGAGATGTATAATTCTGGATATGGCCAATACAAGAATTTGTTTTGCTTGACTATGATTATTTGTTTTAAAGGGGAAAAAAAGGATTTTGTTTTTCTTTCTTATTTTTGTAATAGGTGGTTGGGGGAAGAGGGAAAGAACTGGGATCTCCAGATATCATGAGGATTACATATACAAGACTATGGAGTAGTAGGGTCTCTTAGGATATCTGTTAATATTACTATCATGTGGAAATTTTCATTTTGCAATTCAATAAGGATTCATTAATCATCTACTTTTTGCATGGGCATGAGAATGTTATAAAGGTTCAAAAAAAAAAAACATAGTCCTTGCTCTTTAGTTTACAATCTAACATGGAAAAGATTTCATAGGCAGAATCATATAGCATCTAACAATAAAATGGATGCCAAGGAGTAAGGAAATCAAAGAAATATTACTCTGAAGATTTTATTTTGGTTGTTTAAAAAAATGGATGAGTCATCTACAAAAATAGAGGTGAATGGAGGGACATATTTGCTAAGGAAATTGAGTTCATTTCTGAATATGCTAGATTGAACATGCTGCTAGGATATCCAGAAGATGTTAAGCAAGGAGGTGGAAATGTGAGATTGGAATTCCATGGAGCTATCTTATATGGGAGATATCAATGTAGGGTTATATAACAGAAGTCATGGAGCACATATAATTGCAAAGGGGAAAAGTAGAAAGCCGGAAGAGTTTCAGGACAGCCACAGTGCTGGAGAAAAAAACAAACCCAAAGATAAGCAGACAGGGTGGTCAGAAATAAGAGAGTCAGGAAGAAGCATCATCACAGAAACAGAAGAGAAAGTGGGCAAACAATGGAGATAAATGAAATAGAAAGGCCAAATTCAACAAAGGACAGAGATGGGGCAATGGGTGACCTCAGGGACAGCAGCATCCCTGATGTGATGAGGGGGAGTCAAAGTGAATGTTTCTAAAAAAGGAGAAGTAGATGCTGGTTTAGGCAACACAAGGAAGAACGTTTTTATTTGTTTTTTTGTTTTTTTCTTCCTTAAAGGTAAGAAGCCCTTGATGTATTTGTAGGCACAAGGAGAAGACAGCAGAGAAAGAGAAAGAAGATCACAAAGAGTGGAAAGATTCCAAGAAAGGTAAGTTTCCAAAACACTGTGGTTTCCTGGCTGAAGAGAAAGCGCTTACTAGAAGGAAGTAAGAAATAAAGTTATTTAGAGATGGTTGAGCTAGGTAACAGAGGGTCTCGAAAGGCAGAAGGTCAAACTTGAAGCTCCAAGAAGCAGGCAATCACTGAGGGTTTCTGATCAGAATATAGGCATGATAAAAGCCATATTTAAAGAAGGTTATTCTGGCAGCATGCTCAGGACAGGCCATGGAAAAGACTAGACCATTACAGTAACCTATGGAAAAGATGATTAGGACTTGAACTAGGGGGATAGCCCTGAGGATAGAGAGAAAGGAATGGATAGAAGTCATCTTCAAAAGACTGACAAGGGGCAGCTAGGTGGTGCAGTGGATAGAGCACCAGCCCTAAAGTCAGGAGGACCTGGGTTCAAACCTGATCTCAGACACTTAACATTCCCTAGCTGTGTGACTCTGAGCAAGTCACTTAATCCCAATCGCCTCAGGAAAAAAAAAAGATTGACAAGACAAAGATTATGGCTATGCATGTGTATCCTTTTTTCAAGTAACTTTGTATTAACCATCTGAGACTGGATCTGAACGCAGGCCCTCCTGATTCCAGGGCAGGTGCTCTATCTATTTATCTATGCCCTTCATATAATGTTTTTAAGTGCATAAAATAAATTACAAAGATTACAAAGAAAATCAATTATATAATGCTCAGATGCCCTGAAATCTATCTATAGTTATGGATACTCTTGCATTTTACTTTAGGATAAAACTCCCTGATTTAGAGGAAGTTTGGTTTTGAATATGATAAATCTGAAGGAGTGAGGAGACATTCAAGTCCAGCAGTCCAAGTGATGCATCTAGAACTCAGGTAACTGATCTGGACTAGAAATAAACTTTTGGAAACTATTTACATTATGATACTGGAGTTACAAATGGATAAATCAAGCCACAAAAATGGATTAGGTTGCTGAGCTTAAGAACATTAAGAAAAAGACGGCAAAAGATCAAGTGCTGAGTCTTGGCCAAATGTCCAAAGATGGAATTACAGGAAAAAGAGGAGTCAGTAAAAGGAAGAGAGAATATTCACAAGGGGAGATAGAAATCAGCACAGTGTCAAAGAAGCCAAAGAAAGAGAAAGATTCAAGGAAGTGGGTCCATGGTGCATAGAGAAGGAGGTTTGAAAAAGATTTCTTTTAAACCTAAGATTCCACAATTCCATTACTAAATGCCCCAAGGTGGCTTGATATCCCAATGAAGTTTGTGGTGGACTCCATGCCTAGTAGAAAACAAATTTCTTTTTAAAATATCACAAGAATTAAGAACTTTTCAGAGCAGATATGGACATTAAACAGGCTAGCCTTTCACTCTCTTCCTTTTTCCTCCTTTTGGTCCCAGCTGGGCCTCCACTAGAAGCAAGGCCAGGTGCTGAGGGACAACCTCAGGCCTACAGCTGCTGGGGCAGATGAGATCCAACCCTTTAGCCAACCCTGGTGCGCTACTTCCCATTCACCTTTGTCCTAGAATGATGAGAAAGGAGAACCTGCATGTAGGGAATGGCTTAAGGAATGACAGGGTGACAGCTGAGACATGAAGGAACCTCACAAAAGAGGGTGTCTGGACTGTGTTAATAAAAGGCTCAGTGTGGGTGGTCATGATGTCAGAGTAGGATGAGGGAAGAAAAGCCCTGTCACTTGGTCAGGCTCAGAGTCTGAGGATACTACACCAAATCCAGTAAGTGATTCTATAGGACATACAAATGAGAAAATGCTGAGCCTGGAGAAGTGCTGAGGGAACTTCCTCTACGACTACCCAGAACCAGCCCCACCAGCAGACCATACCCCAAGAAATCATACCTGTCGAAGGGCAAGGGACTGGCCAAGAGACTGGCCACCACTGCTGCCCTATGTTGAGATGCAAGGAGATACACACTCTGCTGGATAGCCTTTGCCACATGCTCGTCCTTGACCTCACACAACTTAGCATGGATCAGGCTCACTATCTCAGGTACCTAGAGAGAAATATGTAACAAATGACATATCAAGGGGCCAAAGTTTAAGCAAAAACAATGGCCACTTCCCCTCTTTTTCAGGCCAGGGAAGAGATTCCAGGAAACCAAAGCCAGTCAACTTCCCAAATAAGATTCAACTGAAATCTTTCCTGTTCAAATATGGTTCTTAGACAAACCTAGTTTGCAGCCTGTATAGGGTCTTTCCCCAGTTTCCTCTGAGGTTTATATCTCATACACACAGTCTCTCAACTTGGATTGCCCATTTAGGCATTAATAAGTATCCATGCACTGAATCATGTGCTAGACTCTATGGGGGAAACACAAGAAGACAGACTAGGTGGAAGTATCTTTCTAACCATGGAGAATTCTAGCCTTGACTCTTACAAACTTCTCATGTTCTATCTAAGCCAGATTGGCTGCTTTTCTATGAGTATATCCCCTACTTTCCTGCTTTTGTTCATGTGGTATTCCTTGCCTATAATATACTCTTCAATCATTTATCAAAAAGACAGCACAAATTTGTCTCAAAAAGTAGCATAAATGCTTCATGCCTGTGTGGCTTTCCCTGACCTCTCAGGACAGAATGGCTTTTCCATTCTTTGAATTCTTGTGGCATTTTGCTTATATTCCCTCCTTCACACCATATCAGATCCTAACTTGTATTATAGCCGTGCCAATCTATCTCTCTTGACTGAAAGCTCCTTGGATACTGAACCCATCAATATCTTACTTGACTAAACACTATTTCACTGTGAACGGACAGTACCTTGCACAGACTATAAATACTTCATTACTTTTTTCCCCAAACCCTCTGCAGAATCTCTATCTCCACTCTTTCTCCCCAAACACTCAAATCCATTTATCTGTCTTATTTAAGAATCACAGTCCTGATAACTGGGAGACAGGATGCAGAACCAAGATGCAAACTCACCAGGCAGGTTCTGTTCAGTTAGTATTGTTAAGCCCTTCATTAAGATGACAATAGGCTAGTTCCAAAGTCATGCTACCCCCACTACAAGTCAGCTACTTTTGCCTCAGAACAGAAAACAGATAATTTCTGACAAAGAAAGCAAACTATGCTACTAATGGCAAATTCAGAGTTATAATGAACCCTCAGGTGATGCTGCCAAATGCATCCCTCCTTGCCCCTCCTCACTAGCTGATCTAGGACCTTCCCCCAAACCCTTGGGAAGAATTAACATCACTTTTAGTTTTAGGATCTAGTTTGGACTGCACGGGACTAAAAGGTTAGTCACAAGGACTGGAGCAGTTCCAGGTACAGCCAGCTTTAATAGGTAAAGATCTGGATCTCTGCAGCAATTCTAGAAGTAACAGGAAAGCCAAGGAAGGAAGAAAACTGGTGTTTCCAATTACAACCCCCAAATGTCAGTGGGTGGAAATGAAAAGAAAATTCAATCCAAAGTTTAAAAAGGAAAGAGAAGGCATGTTAAAACCTTTGACTCCTGCTTCTCCAGGAATTGCTCTCCCTGCTAAACCTTCCAGGTCAGGATTTCAACCCAAAATCAGTTTGCCCTTAGGGCCCAATGCTAGCTGGCTTTGAAGTGAAACCTTCAGGGCAGAAGGAGGCATGGAAAGTCAGGCAGGACAATCTTAAACGTGTCAGTGCCACATAGAAAAATGTCCAAGGAAAGGGATAAGGGGAGAAGACTTTTTTGGTTTCTAACTATGGAAAAGGGGACTCGGATCTTAAACCCTCATTTCCTTACATAGACAGGAGTCTTTAGGAAAGCTTTATTCCTTGACAAAACAGCATCATTCTGAGGGCAACAACAACAACAACAAAAAAAAAACTCTCTGGATGAAGTGGCTAAGGCAAGCTGTAAGCTAACTGCCTTAAAACCTAGCTTGACTGAGGTGGATGGAGGTTGAGGGAGCACAGTTCTAAGACAGCACCAGGAGGTTTAGGGGCACTTTGTGGTAAACCCCAGGGTTCCAATTTAGGAAATACTCCATAACAACCTGTCTTCTCATGCTCTTGCAGAACTCACTGAGTTGCTGCAGAGTAGATCCTTCTCCTGGAAGATAGTAAGAACAGGACCATGAGCCTAAATTTTCATTCATTTCACTACTTTTTCTCTTCTCCACTTCCAAGAGACAGATAACAACTAGGCCTCTGCACAGGAAGGCTTCCTGTTAATGACTCATAAATTCCAAAGTCAACTTCCATGAGGGAAAAGAATGGAAGGCTCCTTCAATGCTCACACAGTTCTTTACCTTCTCCAGTAACACGGCTCCCCTTTCCTTCAGCAGGCAGTTGATAATGACTGTGGCAGCACGTGCACAATTCACATCAGGATCTTTTAGCCCTTCAAATGTTGTCAGGAGAAGGGAAATAAACTGATCTGGGGGTAAGCGCTTTCCAATAATCTGCAGAGAAAAAAATTAGATGGCAGGGAACCACCGAGAAAAGGATTCAGATACATTCCCCAGGTTCCAGTGGGTGACAGGAGTAATAAAAACAATTACACACTATAAATGAAGCCACTTAATTTGTGAAAATAATTAGGACTCTGAACTCTTGCCCTTGAATGTCTAAGTGGCCCAGGTGGCAAAGGACCAAAGTACAAATGATGACTATCAATCCCCTCTCCATCCAACAATAGTAAAGCTTATTCCTACATAAGACCAACTTTTCTCTCAAGTACAATTTAAGTAAAATATTAGAACCAGCAGAGGCTAATGTCTACAATGCATAGTGGCTGAGAAGCAGGGAAAAGGCAGTTCCTAAGAGATCTCTTGTTGATCACTTTAAGATTCACTTAGTATGAATATCCAGCTGAGATCCAGGCAACGGAAAGTCAAATACTTATGAAAGAACCCAGTGTACTAATAATCAAAGTGCTCATGATATATCAGATATAGGTCCTTACTTGCTCAGCCCAGGACTCACATATAAGCCCTATATTATATTTTCCCTGAGGAGACAGAGAGTTAAATTAAACTTAATAAACATTTGTTAAGTATGTACAATGTAGATAGGGAAAATAATTTAATTTATGGGTGTTAATAAAATCATCAAGAGAGAAAGGATGCAAAAGTAAAAAAAAGCCCATGGTTAAGGGATGGGACACAAATGATGATCCAGTGATCAAAAAAGGAGGAGAACCAAGAGAGTGCAGGGTCAATTGCAAAGTACTATGAGGTTCAGAATAGAAAAGAGAGACTACTTGGCATCTGGAGGGATTCAGGGAAGATTTCCAGTAAAATGTAAGCTCCTTGCTCCTCCCCAAGGATAAATGGTTAAAGGATACGAATAAACAGTTCTTAAGACAAGCATTGTAAACTGTTAAAACCCACATGAGAGATTGCTCCAAATCACTAGTACCAAGAGAACAGCAAATAAAAACAAATGAAGTTTCATCTCACACTCAGCAAACTGGCAAAGATGACAAGACAAGAAAATAGTAAATATCAAAGGGAAAGATAGGCACCTTGTATTCAGTGTTGTGCAGGGGTGCTAGATGGCTCAATGGATAAAGCACCAGGCCTGGAGTCAGAAAGACCTGAGTTCAAGTTGTGAGACCCTGGGCATACCCTGTTTACCTTAACCCACTGGACAAGAAAATGGCAAACTGCTCCTGTGCTCTTGTCAAGGAAACCCCAAGGACAGTATAGTCCACAAGAACACAGAGCTGGATATAACTGAATGACTGAACAATAACAGAGCTATGAAATGGCCCAATTATTCCAGAGACAAACTTGGAATTATGCTAAAAAACTGACTAAAGCATTCATTCTCTTTGCCCCAAAGTTCTCTCTACTAAGAGACTGTGGATACAAATAAGCCATATGGATAAGCTGTAAATTATGGATAAACTGTAAGGTTAAAGGATAGGCTGCCCATCATGGCTCATGTGATAGGTGGTTTTTCTGGTCTGCTTTTTTCCTTCTTTATTTTGTAATCTTTTAACAAAACAATCCTGAAATAAGTAGGGAAGAGGAGAGGAACAGATTCAGCAATGCTAGTTGTATATAAAACATTCACAAAAACAAGTTATATAAACTCTTTGGGACTAGGGAACCGTCTTTATATCTTCAGCATCCAGTACTAGGCCTTACACATTATAGGTCTAGGACAGTTGGTTATTCAGTAGACAGCGTACAGAACTTGGGAGTCAGAAAGGCCTCAAACACTACTGTCTGCCTCAGTTTTCTTAGACATAAAATGGGGGATAATAATAGCACTTACCTCACAGGAATTTTGTAAAATCAAATGAGATAATATTTTTTAAATGATTAGCATAGTGTCTGGCACATAATAGGTGCTTATTAAATACTGAAATAATTCAGTGATTGAACAGAGAAAGTAGCAAATGATATGGGTATCTTGAAAGCAGGGAGATAAGGTTGAGCCCCTTCCAGGCAGAGGATATCATAGGGTTTTGGAGCAGGAAAAGAGCTGAACAGCTGCATTTATCTAGTCCAACCCCTTACCCAATGAATTAAGCCCCTTTATAACATCCTCTCTCTGCTAGAATACCTCCAAGGAAGGGAATTCACTAACTTCAAAGTCAATTTCATGCATTGTTGAAATGATACAATCATTTAGATTTTTTTCCCTCATATTGAGTCAAAAATTGCCTTTTTCTTCTACCCATCATTCTTATTTCTTCTGGTACTAGAGAAACTGTTCCCTTTTCCCCACTGATAGTCCTTCAAATGGCAAAAGACAGCAATCATGTCTACCCTTTCTCAATAAGTCTTCTCTCTAATTCCAGGGAAGTAAGAAAGCTCCTGTTTCTTTCTCTTTATATTCTTTTACATGTACAGTATGCCCTTCAGGATGAAAAGTGCTAAGGATAACAGCTGTCTCTTCATTCCCTAAAACAAGTCTGGCCAATAGTGGCTCCACTACCGAAAGAGGAATTGATTCTATTTCTGAGGGCAACAACTGTTGGAACTAAGGCTCCTTATGTGAACATCCCATTTATTTCCTTCTCACTCACTTCATTCATACCCTGAGATGAGTTTTTATCATCTATCAAGAACACAGTCTTCAAACAATCAATCAATGAATATTTAGTAAGGTCCTATTATATGATTTACTGGGGAAATACAACATACATTTGAGTGTAGTGGCTAAGAAAGGGAATTTTGGTCTAAGCCAAATGTTCTAAACCTGGGAACCATTTATTAAAAGCACTTTTCTAGCTATTTCAATTTTGTGAAAATTATTTTATTTTCTGCATTTAAAAACAGCATTCTGAGATAGGACCCATAGGCTTTACCTGACTGCCAAAAGGTCCATGACAGAAAAAAGGTTAAGAAGCCCTGGACTAGGCAGTCATAGGAATTTTCAGTACAGCCACAGCACAGTAGGTAGTCTTGTACTCTCTAGTAGCAAGAATAATATTCACTTGATTACTGTTAACTGAGCAAGAAGTAAAAAGCAGGGAGTGGAGTGGAATGAGGAGGACACAGTTTCGAGGCATGTGTTAAATAGTATTTGGTTACTAGGTCCTGCACACCAAGCAACAGTTTTCTTTCTTTTATTCCATCAAATTGTACTAAGTAAAATGAAATTCAAAATGAAATGGGGAAGATACGGCATTTCCATTCCTCTGGCCCAGCTCAAGGCAAAGGCTCTGGCTACACTCTGGCCATCATGGAGAATGTAGCTGATATGGAGCTTGTCATTTAATGACTAGATATACAGCTTCTGATCAGGGCTTTTAGAAAGATGACCAGAAAGAAAGACTAAAAGGCAATAACATCCATTAACAAGAGGAGATGCTGTAATTATGGATAGTTGGGGAGGAGAACTATGGACCATCACTTTTTATCTGCCACCAAAGGTACCTCTGAGGCAAGCTAGGATGACAGAAGATGTGGGCTGTCAGTTTTTGCAGCACAGATCTTTCTACCAGGTTTTAGAATGAAACTATTAAAACATTTCATCCAAGCCAAAGTCTATGAGAAAACCAAATCTCAAAAGTATACTGTAGGGAGAAACTCCAGAACCTCTTTTCCCAATAAAGTGAGGAGCCATTTTGTTCCAAGCTTATGGTAGGGGGTAGAGCAGGATAAAATGCCCAAAGAAATCTGTCCCTGTGCTCCCAGTTCCCAGTAATCAATGTTGCTTGGCACTGTGCCCATCCTCTTCATCAGAGGTCATCTGTCCAATGCTAAGTCACCAGTCACAGCAGCGCAAGGTCCTCTCCCAGGAGGTGCCAAATCCTTTCTTTCCCATTTAGTTCGGCAGAGATCAACTTAGTGCCCCCAGTTCTAGTGACCCTGAGGGGATTCATCACCAAACTGATGAGACCATACACATGGTAACTCAGAAAGAAACCCAACTTAGGAAATGGATACATTCGTTCCCATAACTTCAGTTATACTCCAGTGACTTTAGTGTCACCAATTTCCAAAGAATAAAAGATAAGCTCTACATCTTAGTAACTGGCTCCCACCTTTCTTCCAGCCTTATTGCACATTACTTCTGTTCACATTCTATTTTCTAGACCAACCAGATTACCTGACTTTATCCTGACAAACAAGGATGGCTTCTGCATATCTAGGTACTAAAATCTTTCTCTTCAAGAACCAGATGAGGCACCACCTTTTCCATCAGACCTTCCATGATTTCCCACTGAAAATGAGTTTTCTTCATCCTCAATCTCTATTCTCTGTCAAATTTCTTCCACAATTATCGCATTCTAACTTGTGTTATAGTATTCTATTTGTCATTCTCTACTTGTCATTATAAATTCCTTGAGATTCATGTGATTTTTCATCTTTTCATCTCCATTGTCTTGATAAATTCTTGATAAATATTGAATGACATTTCTAGACTCACAGAGCTTAAGATCATGACTCAGGCTATGAGAGGTATCCTCATCAGTATGGCTGGTCTTCAGAGCTGGAGAAAGGCTAGCATAATAATTGAATAGTAGGATAGTGCCTTCCTTAGATATCTGCTCTTTCCTTCTCATCTCTGCTCATAACATTCAGCTAAATCAAGTTGTGAAGTTTGCCAACTAAGGCTGAATCCATAAAGGGTGTTAGAAGATACATAGAAGCGGGGGCAGGGAGAGGCAACGACAAAATAAATCTCTTGGACCCCAAACAAGGGGTATGGCAGGGCTTTTCTGATCTTCCCCACTGAGGACTGTAGCTTTGGATCAATTCCTGGCTTCCTAGCAGCTGCAGCATTTCCAGGTGCCAACTGCAACTAAGAATGCTATTAACCAGATATTCTCAATCATGCAGTCTGATCTCCTCTCTTTGAAATGGACCATACCAGAGCAAACCATGCCTGATGGGTCACTATATTAGATTGCAGCAATACCTTATAACTGGAACCTCCAGGGAGTTCACTCCGAAAAGCCAGATGGTGCCAAAAGATTCGTAAGTTGGACCATGTCTGTACTCCATAGTCTAAATTGACCTTCCAGAGGCTAATAGGTATAGGGTCACATGTTCCTTCTAACCCTAAGTGAAGGGTCAAGTGCCTTGACAAATGTTCCTACACCTCTGGTTGTTAAGTAACCTCTATCAGCTGGCCTCTCCAAAGAGAACAATAAGTGATCATAAATTACAAGTACAGGAGCCCCTGGATCACTTCATAAATTTCTACGTAACCCAAACTCCCTTGGCTGGTGAAGCTGAAGCTAAGAACCAACAAATGTTGCCTTGAGGTTTCCATTAAGGGGGTAAAAGCATCATTACTCAGGGGATAGGGATTGTATGATCTTAAAAGTAGACTCAGACCTTGGTATCTTCTTATCTGTGGTCACTACAGATAAAGCCTGTAAAGGGTTCTGATTAAGAAGGAGGATTACTAGACTGGCTAAGATGACAGGAAAAATTAATGGTGAATGTTGGAGGGGATGAGGGAAAACTGATCCAATCCTTCTGGAGAGCAATTTGGAATTACGCCCAAAGGGCTATTCAGCAGTGTCTCTACCCCAAAGAGATCACTAAAAAAAGGAAAAGGACACACATGGAGAAAAGTGTTTGTAGCAGCCCTTTTTGTAATGGTAAGGAACTGGAAACTTGAATGAATGTCAATAAATTGGGCAATGGTTGAAACCATTATTTTCATAAAATATTGTTTTGTAAGAAATAACGAGCAGGCTGATTTCAGAAATGCCTGAAAAGACTTATATGAACTGATGCTGAGTAAAGTGAGCAGAACCAAAAGAACATTGTACATAGTAACAGCAAGATTATGTGATGATTAACTTCAACAGATTTAATTCTTCTCAGCAATGCTGTGATCCAAGACAATTACAAAAGACTTGGGATGGAAAATGCCATATGCATCCAGAGAGAGAACTATGGAGACTGAATGTGGATCAAAGCATAGTATCTTCGCTTTTTTTGTGGCTGTTTATTTGCTTTTTCTTTCTTGTGGTTTTTTCCCTTTTAGTCTGATTTTTCTTGTATAATATGACAAATAGGGAAATATGTTTTAAAGTATTATACATGTATAACCTGTACCAGATTGCTTGCTGTTTTCGGGAGGGAGGAAGGTAAGGAAGAGAGGGATAAAAATTTTGGAACATAAAATCTTACAAAAATAAATGCTGAAAACTATCTGTAATGTATTTAAAATTCTACTGAGGAAAAAAAAAAAAGACCTGGAAAAATTCAGTTACCTAAACTTTTCAGAAAACTCCTCTATGGAGAACTGATTTGTACCTGCCCTACCTGAACCACATCTGTTAGTCTAATTGTCCACAAGAACTACTGAAAGCAGGTCTTTCCCCACTCCACCCCATTCCAACCCCTCCTTTGTCTTTTCTTCATTTACTGAACTCCTTGATACCTGACTGTTTCTAAGGCTTCTCATGATTGTTACAACAGAGATCTATGTAAGTAACTCTCCTTGCTGAAGCTGTTCACAGGCTGGCTGTGGAGACTTCATCTGCCACTGTTCCACTAGAGTAGGATTCCAAGGCTGGGATTGTAGTGGCTATTACCTGGGCAATGCTGTAACAGGTATGGAAGAGAATAGTGACATCAGGATTGGTTAGGTTATCCTTGAGAGATAAGAGCTTCTCTGCTACTTCATCTTGATAGTCTTGGGCAAAACCTGTAGGGGAAAAGAAAGTTCATGAGCATAGCCTAAGTAAAGTATTGCTCCAGTCCAATACAGCCCCAGTTTAGGAAGTTCTAATTCCTGGAATCAGAGTGCCCTCTCCTGGTGGCAATCCTTCCAGAAAGTGAAGCTAAATGTTTAGCTGGGGCCAGATGGGCTCCTCCAGGCTCCATGGCACTTCCCAGAGTCACTACTTTTCCTATTTCTACAAGCACTAGATAGGGAACACACCAAGACTAATCCATTTTTTTTGGGGGGGGGGAATAAGCAATAAATGCAATGCCTGAAAGCCAGCTACAAGTAACTAATTTACCATCTATGGGGCATTCTCACTTAGCTTTGGAAAAAACTTTCACTCAAGAGCAGCGAGGTGGCACAGTAGACAGAGCACAGTGCACTGAGTTAGGAAGACTTGAGTCCAAATCCAATCTCAAGACACTTCCTAGCTGGGTGGACCCTATTTGCCTCACTTTCCTCATCTGTAAAATGAATTGGAGAAGGAAATGGCAAACCATTGTAGTATCTTTGCCAAGAAAACCTCAAACAGGACTGAAAATGATTAAACAATAACAGAATAATAAAGTGTTCACCTATATATTAAGAAAACATATGCAATTCCAAATCTAGCTGCTCCTACTTTGTAAATCTTTAGCAAAAAATAGAAGATCTAAATCCCCAAAATATTTATCTTTACACAGGTTATACTTACTCATTATAAAAATGAGAGAACTGAGACCCAAGGAAGGGAACTGATTTACCCATGATCCTCCAACTAATAAGAGTCAAGATTAGAAACCAAAGTTGGCTTATTAGGCAGACTTGCAATAATCATTCCTTTCTCCTAGCCCCCTTCCCCACCCACCCTCTTCACCCAGTGGTTCTCACCCTCATAAAATAACTGTATGTAGAGCAAGGAGTAAACACAATCCAAGGCATCATGTCGGAGAGAAGGCAGTGAGTCTGCACACCTCGGAGAGAAGATCCCAATAAGGAGCCCCAAGTTATGGAATGGTACAATTGCCTGGGGAGAGGAGGTAACCAGAATGGATTTGAAAAGAAGTTTGGAGTCTCATGGACAGCATTCACTCCTATCCCCTGGGAAACCAAGTCAGGTAGGGCCCTACTGTGGCCCTACCTCAGAGCTAGGGCAGGTGGCATGGGGGAGTTGGCCCCATTCAGAATAACTATCACCGACCCAGGATTTTCACCTGAAGGACCAGCTCAATTAAGCACTGTAGCATGCTCCACAAGGAGCAGAAATTCAGAAAAGGTAAGCCAAGTTCCAGATGAGAAGTATCATCTTAATGTATGTCTGCTCAGTCACCAACCTATTTATCAACCTTTAATGATATCTATCAACTCTTTCCAGAATCAAATCCAATCAGATTAGTTCAAGCATTGGGGTGCCCCACTCCTTCCTAGCCTTACTCCTACCAGAGGAGCAGTATCTTATTTACAATTCTTTGCTTTAGCCAAACTAGACTACAGGCTATGACTCAAATACAATTGTCTTATTCCTATCTTGATGCCTTTACTAACTCTGTTACTTCTCTCATAAACTTCAATTATCAAACTCCCTACTCAGACACTTTGCTAGATCCTTCCAACTAGAAGTGACCTCTCTTCCGCCACCTCCCAAATCCCCAGAGAACTTCATGTCTCTTTATGTTACCTTATGTTATGATTAATAACTAGTTCTATTGCTCCCAGGATACTATAAGCTTACTGGGGCAGGGACTGTCATTAAATTTTTGCATTCCCCACAGTACTGCACAAATGGCAAACATTCAGTAAAAATTTTCTGGATTAGTAAAATGCCTCTTTTCCTGAAAGATGTAACAGGGATGATTCCTTACTCCTCAACCCCCAATTAGACATAAAAGTTACTTGAAGATTCAACAGAAAGGCAAGGAGTAAAAAAAAAACAAAAAACAAACAAACAAAAAAAAACATGAAGAGGAAGACCAAATGTGTTAGGGTATATGAAACAGGGTGAAGGTAAGTTAGTGGGGACACAGAAAAGTAGGCCTAAAGGGAACTCAGGCAACCAGAGAAAAGATAGGAAGGACAGACTAAAGGGGAAACAGCTTATCAAAGATTTGCAAAAGTGGAATGGGTTGTTTCAGGAAGTACTAAGTTCTCTATTACTAAAGGTCTTCAAGCACTCATCAAGGATCTGGACTAGAAGACTCTAGAAATTCCTTCCAACTCTGGCAAGGGAGAAGACAGACAACGTATCTGCAGGCAAAAGAGGAGTGGTGCCGTGGGGGAATCTGGGGGCATGCAGACATACTTACAATTACATTCAAATGTTCCAAGAAGAAGCGCAACAAATAGGCACTCAACCCAAGGGCACGTTCTCGCTCGTATCCTTTGGGAGATTTGATCCATGGAGTCAAATGCTAGAAGAACAATGAGGAGGAAGAGAGCTTTACCTCACCAGAGCCAGCTGGGATGGAGGTGACAGATGTCAGAGGCAGAAGCCCCAGTTTCTGGGTACTTCTGGGTACTTAGCTCTCCCTTTGGGTACCAGCTTCTCCGGCAGCACCAAAACATTCCAACTCCAGTTTCAGAAAAATGTGGGTGGAAGCAGAGAGTCGAGCAGCAGTACAACAGCCATCCCTGATCTGGCCAGCACTTTAAACAAACAGGTGCTATAAAATTCCCAGGTCAGATACTGACTTTCTCAGGGTTCCTCTTTTCTGCCAGCCAAAACATGTTTAACTAACTCCACACTTTGACAAGCAGCTCCATGAAGGAGGTTTTTGCCCTTTGCCCTAAAAACAATGGACCTGGCAATCTGTTAATGAGTACCATCCCCTTATTTTCTAACTTGTCTGGCTCCTAAATGCCTCCATAGGCTTATCCATTGTGGACTCAACATCTAATGGAAAAACAAAGCTCTCATAAAAAGAGGAAACTCATATGAGAGCTAAGTAGAACCAGTATTTCAGTGAGGAGCCTTCAACTCCCATTTCACGTAGTATTGATACAACATAAATAAACATTAAACATCGTGGCTCCTGTACCTTCCTTAGGAGAGTAGGGAAATTATCCAAGAAAGGTGGGTTGCAAAGGACAAAAGCATGCCGATGTCCACATTTAATTCTTGGATACAGTTTCAGTAGCTCACCAAACCAAAGTCATCCTGGAATATGTGAGAGGTAGCTATTGGGCTACATGTGTGTCCGTTTTGGCTCAGTCAGACTACAGACAATAGATTTAGTAACACAATTGTTAATGGAAATACAATCACTTTAAGAAAAGACTAGTAGGAGGGATTTTTTATTTCCAAAATGTTTAATTCCACCATCCAAAAAACTATCTCACAAAGTGTTAGGTAACAGCAAGGTAATAATTAATCTGAAGAGGCTAAGACTTGGAGGTGACATGAGACCAGTATCTGAATGACTATTGTGCAGAAGAATACATGTATAAAGGCTTGTACTACTTGGCCTGAGAGAGTAAAATTAGGAATAATGAGAAATTTCAGAGAGACAGATTCTTTTTGATGTAAGGGAAGATCTTAACAATTAGAACTGTATAAAAGTGGAATGGACTACCTCAGGAAGTACTGGGTACCACATTACTGGAGATCCTGAAGTAGAAACTGAATGACTCCTGTTAAGAGTCTAGCGCAAGGTTCCTGCTCATAAACAGGTTGGCTTACATGTCCTCAGAGGTCTCTTCAAACTCAGATTCTAAGGCACAGAACAATCATAATCACGTACTCCCCTTTCTCTGTTCCTAAACCAGAACCAGGGCTGGAAGAGGATGGGCCTTTGAGACAAAGATAAAGCTTACCTAGGGCCTTAGTTAAGAATGCCTGTTGGCTCAAGGAAATACTATCTGGAGGGATCTAGTGGAGCATACCTAGCTCCCCCTAATATAGGAACAGAGAGCCCATGAAGGAAGCAACAAAGGAATTGTCTATCGAGCTGACCCGAATAGCTCCTGGCTATATGAGGAAGTGGGAAAAAGTCCCATATATCATATTAAAAGACATCCCAAGAGCTGGGGACCACATGTGGCTGGACCCCCTGAAGCTGTGAGGATGGAGTAATAGGGTCTAGCTAGGCTCTCTGTTGTTCTGTGGAGCTCACCACCCTACCTGATCATACCTCAAACATGTTCTGCAGGCCTTGGGGAGTTAAGTTTCGAAGTAGAAGACTCGTCAGCAAATCCTTGAGTGCAGTCATAGTATCAAAGAACAGAGTCTAGATGAAGAAAAGGAACACTTCCATTGGTTTAAAAAGTCCCCGTTTCCTTCCAAAGAGGCTTGAAAGGAAGGAAAGAGGACTCAATACAGGAGCCAAATTTCAGACCACAACAGTAGCTTTCCAGGGACCAGACGAGTATATCCCCCTAACCTTGGAATAAATACTAATGAAGCCAATTCCGGCCACTTCCTGCCCCTCACCCTAAGTGAAGCTGCCTGATTAGCTCTGCTCAGGACCCCCCCATCAATCACACCTTCTGGCAGGAGGTTATCCCAGCATCTGAAGGAAGGGCCAATACACTATGTAGGCAGCTGTGGACCAACTCAGCTTTGTCCAGTTCTTCTAGTGGAGGCTCCAATGTTCTTGAAAGTTGGTCAAGGAAGCCAACCTTGAGTATATGAAATCTTATCTCCATTCTATAGGGCTCCTATAGACTGGGACAACTATGAATTTTTTAATAGGGCAGTCAGGGACCCTGCTGTGCACAAATTGTTGTACATCAAGATCTATTTGTGTCAGATCTAGTACATTGGAGATAGCTATGTATCCAGTTGAGGCTCATCTGCTCTATCTGAAAGGGGAGCTCTGGACATTGTCAGATTGTTCTGTTTCTGTTGATTCTGTTGGAGCTCAGCTGAAGGAAAGGAAGGCAAAGGGAGACAAAAAATAAAGAGAGACCCTTATGGCAAGAGTGAGAACTTTTCAGTAAAGGCACCTGATTCCACCTAGCTAGGAAAGAGCTATGCCCACAAAAGATGATGTGTCCTTTGCTCTAAGGTCAACTAGAGAATCCTGCAGCTGCCTGATAACATCACCTCAATCTCAACAGATGTTCTTCCCCAGCTCATTCAACACCTACCAGATAATTTAGGCATTTTCCAGAAGGAAGAGAAAGGATACGATAGGTAAGTGCAGGCAATCATGGCTCTCTTGCGTATTGCTGTCTTCAGTAAGTCCATCGGCTCTGCTCTGATAAATTCCTAAGCAAAGCAATTCAGAACTGTCTCTCAGGATTTGTCTCAGGGTTTCTCTTCCTGTATGCTACCTACTTATTGCTGCTCACCTTCTTTAGAAAAGGGCTTCTTAAAATTTTTTCATTAAATGACCCCTTTCCACCCAAGAAACACTTACATAACCCCAGGAATATAGGTACATAAAACAGGTATACAAATTAAACATTTACTGATAATAAATTATAATTTTATGACCCCCCCCATTCAGTTATGAGGTCCCAGAAAGGGGTCATAAACCAGTTAAAGAAGCTGGGCTTCTTTTCTCCAGAGACAAATCTGTTGTGGAAGATCCCCAATGTTCCCTACTATATGTACATTTCAACTCTTTCCTTCCAACTTTTTTTCCCCCTTTTTTCTTCTTCCTTTTTTTTTTTTTTTTTGCTGAGGCAACTGGGGTTAAGTGACTTGCCCAGGGTCACACAGCTAGGAAGTGTTAAGTGTATGAGAGCAGATTTGAACTCAGGTCCTCCTGACTTCAGGGCTTCTGCTCTATTTACTGCACCACCTAGCTGCCCACCCCTTTCCTTCCAACTCCTAAAGCCACTAATCTAAATTCACAGACCCTTCCAATGAATCCCAAGCATACCTCCCACTATAGTATGTTGGTTCCCACATAGGCCCTCCACAAACCAGTTAAAGGTCCTCTTTTACTGCAACATAATTTCTAACAATGTCTACAGCCAGCCTCCAACCACCTTGGAATCTTGGGCTTCCCAGAACTCTTATGAAAAACCCATTCATCCTTAAGGTGAAAGATAGTTTCAGCTTGGTTTTGCCTCACCATCATCTGAGCCACCAGTTCTGCTTTCTGAGAGAAGATGAAGGAAGAAGACTGAACACTCTTACAGATGGCTTGGCTGATCATGCAGATACTCCGAATGAGGCACAACTTCAGTGTTAGGTCCTGATGACAAACATCCCAGGAGAAAAAGTTGGAAATGGGCACTAAGAAACAGTCAGCAGGCTTGCCAGAGCCAATTACAACCGGCAAAACTGGCAATCACACAAGCCTAAATCAAATGGGACAAAGGAATCTAAGGATAGGAGGCCTAAGTTCTTTTTAGAAGTCTTTAAGTATCCTGGGTCTAAAGGCAGCATACTTGAGGTCCCTGAGACTGGGGACATTCCTCAAGCTTCTCTGCAATGGAGAACATTCCCAAATACATAAGGCTGAAGTTTAAAACAGCATAAATGGCCTCCATCATTCAATGCTGATCACTACTACTACAGGGCAGAATTATGGCCTTTTTCCCTCTCTAAAGGCAGAAATATCCTCTACTTCCTTAGGAAAGGGGTCTTAAAGAAAACTGACTTCTCCTTCCTCTTGTACTTTTAATTACTTATCTTGAAGGCCTGAACCTGCTCCAAACAGGGTCCAAAAGAACAAGTGATTCATTCCCTGAATCTCAAGATATTTAGCTCTGCTATGACTCAATATCCCCAAATTTAGGGGTCATTCACTTTATGAGGCTCAGTTCTGTATTATGCTGGGGAATGCTTCCTGAGCCCCAATAAAATAAATAACCTTTGCCTGAGATATTATTGTTACCACTTAAACCTTTTTGCAAAGATGTTAAGTCCTGTTTAAAGCATTAGTCATACATTAGGTGTGCATTACCAAGAAGGCCATGTTTAGAAAAAGTCCTCATAGATAGAATGGATCCAGGACTTGCCCTTTTTAGTCCCCAGGAAATCTGGACTGATGGGAATCTATCCATCACATGGGGATTACTGGGTAGGACAAAGAGGTTCCAACCAACACCAAAAAAGGGCTATTCAACAAGTGGTTTTCTTTGGAAAAAGAGGAGCAGCAATACTATGAATTACAGAATCTTCCTCTGACAAATAAGAGGGTTGAAATAGGGGATTTCTAAGATTTCTTCTAGTTCTGATATTCTAGGTATCTATGAAATGAGTGAAGAGAGACATTAATCCCTATTTATGTTTTTGCCTTCACTATCCCTTTCCCCCAGTAGTCATTACCTAAGTATATCCATTAGGTTTGCTCCAACCACCAAGTATCTCCCAGGCAGTACAGAAACAAAGGTTCAGGAACCAGAAAGGTTGGTCTATTTTTAGAGAGAATGGCCCAAATGCCCCAAAGAAAGGGATCCCCAATCCTTTTACAGAAGCTCTGGCCAACAGGGCATGTATCACTTCACACGTATCACTGAAGCTCAGAGGTGAAGGGAGGCAAGAATATCTATAGGGCAAAAGGTCTGTGGGCCTGCCTCTACCCATACACTGCAGGTTTTAGCCAACCCCAGCCCCAGCCCCAGCCACAGAAAAAAAAAAAAAAAAAAAGAAGGGAGGAAGGGAAGGTGGAAAGAATTTCCTCAAATATTCAGTTTCCTCCTTCTGAGGGCCCCAAGGCAGCAGAACCCAGGAAGCTCTTCCCTAGAGCCTTTATCCCTGATGCTCATTATCAAGTATGTAGGAAAACAGAGAAATAGCAAAGGAAGAACAGAGTTCAACTTTAATTCCTCAACACTGTACCTTAGTTTCTACCTTTATTCCCAGAACCTGAACAACAAAAAAAAGTAAAACAAAACATTAAAATGAGCAACTGTGGTATAATTAAACACTTAATTGCCTATCGGTCTTATCATATGTATCCCCTGCCCTGCTAAACCTTTCCTGGCCCAATCCCAAACTAGCCAGGGCTCCATTGAAGGGCCAGTTCCTGACAAAAGCCAACTTCTAGGCTTGGCACCCTCCTACCATCTTCCAAGCCCCTGTACCATGGGCAAAAGTTGTCCAAGTTCCCCACCTTGGTGTTGAAGTACTGGAAGACATTCCTGAGTATGTCAGATTCAATCCTAGCCAGCACCAGCTCTTGAGGGGCATGCATTGCCACTTGCCCATAGCATAGGATTAATGTGCTTTTGACTTTGTCCACTTCAGTATCACTTCGGTCCTGACAGGATAGAGGAGGGATCAACACTCAAAAGACATATTTGCTGTTCTACCTCCCCAGTGTTGCCTCCAATTCCTATAATCCCCCTCCACTGTAAAGAAGGAAAAGATTCAGAAAAGGGGAAGTGAGAAGAATCATTTTCAAGTAGGCCAGGGAGTATTTAATCAATTCAAATGTTACTGGGATAGTGGAAAGTGAATCTCCTTTTTAGGAGAAACTGTATTCTATCCAAACATTGATGGACAGGTATCTTTGTCCAAGTGCTAAGGTCTGGAAAATATTAGTAAAGCATACAGGCCTAAGGAGACCCAAGGAAGAAGGAAGGAGATTTACAAAAAGGATCTGCCTCCATTAAAGTAAAAGGCTATAGCGGAGAAGAGGCATAGCAAAAAAAAAAAAAAAAAAGCAAAACTATAAAAACAAAAAACCCTAAATCATAAAGGAAGATAGCAAATCATCATCTCAGAAGCAGTGTGGAGTGGTGGGAAAAGAGCTAGATTAAAATTCAGGAACCTGGGATTACTTAGCCCTGTATTCACTAGTTCTAATGTTAAGAAAGTAGGTCTCCCTTCTCTGATCTTGTGTTTTCATCTCTGAAATTGAACTAAACCAGGAGCTCTTAACCTTTCTCCTCTATTATGGATATCTTTGGTAATCAATCTGGTGAAACCTATTCTTAGAATCATGCTTTTAAATCCATAAAATACACTGGAACACAAAGGAAACTAGTTACATTGAAATGTAGTTGTCAAAATATTTTTATAAGCAAGGTCACAGATCCCTGGTTAAGAACTCCTGAACTAGATGATCACTAAGGTTTTTTTGAGTTTTGAAACACAGAGTATGTAGCTTAATCAAAGGGGAAAAAAGGGGAGAATTTCACCTGTGAAACCAGTCCCTTCCTTGTCATTGGGGGTCTGATTCCTGCTCAAGTGCTGACTTCTTTCTCCTTTGGGGATATTAATGTGGTTCAATACTAATTGCAGCTAAGCGGCAGCTATGTGGCAGGAGATGGCATGCCAGGCCCAGAGTCAGGAATTCTCATCTTCCTGAGTTCTCATCTGGCTTCAGAAGCTCATTAGCTGTGTAACCCTGGGCAAGTCATTTAACCCTGCTTGCCTCAGTTTCCTCATGAGTTGGAGAAGGAAATGGCAAACCACTCCAGTCTCCTTGTCAAGAAAAGCCCAAATGGTCATGAGAGTTGGATGGGACTCAACATCAACCCTCCTTTCAGACAACAGAGTGCATAGACTGATAAGGAGAACTAGTAGCCAACTCCCAAGTCAAGACTGCCATGAGACTTCAGCAAGAAGGGAAAGAAGGCCCTTCGGAAGTGTTTATGAAAGCCTAAGAAATCTCCACTGAGACCTCCTAACCCTGCAAGTAAGAACAAGGGACCAAAAGTCAACAACTAATGAGTATCTTCTCAGTGCCAGCAGCTATTCTGGGGTCTCAGGAAAAGTCTGCTGTCTAATGGCACTGTATCTAGTGAGGGCACTCCAAGAGTCCTTTACTCCCTCATTCTAAAATTACTAGAAGTCATGAAAAGAGCAGGATCTGCCCATCAAGGACCCTTCCTTCTCATTCCCCAGGAAAGAAAGTGACATGCTATGTTCCAGACAAACTAAAAGAGCTTTGATGATACGACAAAGTCATCTTCTAAGGTTTCCCCAGAAATGAAGCCTCACTCATCAGTATGTTCAGTGAGAGCTAAAACTTGGCTCTATCTCATCTGCATGGACTAATCACTCTTTTTGACTTTTCCTGCATCAGTTTACACAGATATAAAAAGGAGACAAAATGGGCTTCACAAGTGTTAATGATACAAAAGCATGAGGCAAAAAGTGGCAAAACAACAGTTAGGCTATATGTAGAAGAGCTGGGAACACACTGGGATTCTGGGGACATGAAGCCAAGGCCTAGAGAAGCAAGATAAGCCTTCCTCCCTCAATATTTATCACTCTTTCCAATTCATCGTCTGAGGAAGATTACCTACGTACCTTAAAAATGTTAAATATGCCCACAGATTTCCTGAAGATGTCCGATTTCACAAAGTCCTCCAGCTTTATCAGAGTGTCATCTAGGTGATTGATGGCACAAATCCCAAAGCCACAAGCGAGCCCCTGAGGATAGCACATACATAAAGTGTCAGGAGGAAAAGGTGCTTATTGTTCCAGCATAGGCTTTCTGTCCAAGTTGACTAGCTCCGAAACATTCCCCTTGGCCCCTCCACTGAGGACTTCTGGGACTCCCTGCCATCAAGGGAAATAGCTTAAGAAGAATGGAGTTTACAGGAACTACACACACTTGCACTGAAGGAATCTGACCAAAGAGGTAGGAGGAAGAGAAAAAGTGAAAGAGATAGTGATGTATCGTACTCTGAGGATAAGCAAATTTTGTATATACTTCCTTTATATCACCTGGAAAAGGATCTTACTCCCCCCCCCCCCAAATTATGGAAAGAAAATGATAAGTTACTCAGTAAAGGAAGAACACAAGGTTCTCTTCTGATCATATCAGCTCAGAGGTGAAATAGGGCCCTAAGTGATTATAATCCTGGGTATTTTTCAGCAAATTTTCTAAGTATAAAATGCTACTCTTAGTTTCTTCACTTGTTATCTAAGAGATTAACTCTTCAAAAAGACAAATAGGAGAGTCAGGGGATGCAATGGTAGGATATTTTAAAGAATTTGAGCCTGGGAATAAGGCAATGAAATTTATTACTTGAAGTATGAGAACATAAAATTACTACAATTAGGATGGCAAGGGATCATACTAATCATTCTTAATTTTAACACAATCTTGAAAGACAGTATAGAGAATAGATCCAAAAATACTTATTGTCTGGTTGAGGAAAAACAGGGATAATAATACAAGGGCTAGCTTAGCTCTAGATATTTTTGGCTTCTAGATACTTAAAAAAGAAGAAAAAGTCCCAATACCTCCCTTTCGGCTTCTTCTTGGTACCGTGCTGTCTCAAGAAGTTCCTGAAGATGTTTTCTCACTATCTCCTTATTTGAAGCAGCCCCCAATGTAGTTCCTATGCATTTATACAGAAAGTTCTGGAACAAAACATGAGATTGCTTAAATTATAGCCATCAAAACTTCTTTACAACCTTTTTCTAAAAAAGGGAACCCAGACCTCAGCTGTGGTTTCACACAGTCAGGAACACTACCTTTTCAGAAGTGGGCTCAAGCTTTTCTCTACCCTCTATCTCATGCCAGCTCTGAAGAGGGAAAGAATTAAGTTAGGAAAGCTCCAAGCAAGGTGCACGTGTGCACACGTGCAAGAGAGAGAGAGAGAGACAGAGAGACAGAGAGACAGAGAGACAGACAGAGAGACAGAGAGAGAGAGAAATAAGGGCTTCCTTATTCCTGGGTGGAAGACAGAAGAGGTTATCTTTATAACCTTGAGGGAGGGTTTGTATATGGACTGCCTATAATGCTCAGGTGACAGCCTCTTCTAAGAGAGGGGTTAGGCAATTACTTAAATGGAAGTTAAATGGGGAGGCATGCTTATAATGTCTGAGCAGAATACAGCAAGAAGGAAGTCTATGCTAAGGACAAATTGATCAGACTTCTATATTGTCTCAGAGAGGAGAACTAAGATGAATGGTAGAAATTAGAGGGAAGTAAATTTCAATTCAATTTAGGAAAAATATTCCTAACATTCTCTTTAATCATGCCTGAGCAAGGTAAAAAGTCCTTCATTACCAAAGTTGTTTAAGTTGCCAAGACCTTGCCAATGATCAGATTTCACCACAAACTAAACAGTAAGCCTTTGACAGAAACCTGGGGAAAATAATTCTTGCTCAGAGCATCTGTCTAGGTGAGATGAGATGCCGAAGTAATCTATAAAATCACATCAGAAGAAAATATTAACTAAAAAGGATGTTTAACAAGTTTTAAGCCCTGTCTTTGCTAAGTAGAATTGTTTTTGTTATCAAAACCTAACCCTGTTGTTTGTTTTCCGTGCCCTTATAAAGGAATGCCCTAAGAAAAGTACAGTTGTAGCATGAAGTTTGTGGTAAACAGGTGAAAACTTCTCTTCTCTCTTTTAACTTTTCCCCTGGTAATCTCATATCCTCCAATGTCTTCAATGTATCAGTCTGCAGATGATTCACTTATTCTAAATCTCCCCTGTGCACCAGTTCCAAATCTCCAACTGCCTGAGAGACAGCTACACCTGAAAATTCCATCAGCATCAATGATGTCTATTTAAGGGGAGCTGTTAAAGAAAGTGATGGGAACTTGCTAACCAAATTAGATTTAAAAAGACATATAAAGATGACAGCACCAGTAGGCTACTCTAGATGAATACAAAAGCATGACAATACTTTTAGAAAGAGGTCACGAATGCTAAAATGGACAACAAAAGATAAAATACAAATTTCTTTCTCTGAATATTCAAGGCCCTTCACAAAATCTTTCTCCAACTTATCTTTTCAGCCTTATTATACTTAATAATACTAGTTAAAAATGGACCTCTTCCCTCAAGACTCAGTTCAGAAGCCACCTCTTCCATGAAGCCTCTACTAATAATTCCCAAACAAAAATTATTTCTGCCACATCAAATATTTCTAGAGCACTTATTCTGGAACTCTAATTTCCCCTAAGTCCATTCTACTTTGTATCCTACTTAAATATATACCTATTTGTAACATAGTCACATCTCCTCCCTTCTTCATAAGACTATAAATTCCTAGAAGTCAAGGATAGTACTATTTTTCTTCTTTACATCCCCAATACTATATCAAAGTAAGTTTTTAATAGATGCCTGTTAAATTGAAAAGGAGGCAGAGTTAAGTGTAACCTGGGTTAGTAGCAGTAGGGTCTTTTGCTGTCCTAAAGACCATGCTTCTAATAGAAGACTATAGGTGAGTTACTTGTTTGTATTAATCCAGAACTAAAAACTTCCACATAAAGAGAGATATATAAGCCAAAGAAAAAGGCTCCTGAAGGCAGTTAAGAGAAAAAACTGGTTCTCTGGGAAGGTGAGGCTCTCAGGAAAACCTATGGCTTGGGGAAAACCTTGTACAAACTGTAACAAAACCACTGAGATTTATAAATTCCTGCACTATACTATAAGAGAATATCAGTCAAGTTTCACACAAAACAAATGTACAGGACAGGAAGAACATGAATCATCAAAAAAAAAAAAAAAAAAAAAAAAAAGGAAAGAAAGAAAGAAAGAAATGTTTTCCATCAGACCTATTTTAACTAGTATGGTCTAGTCAATAGCATGGGACCAGCAGTAGATTTTTCTGTGGACTAGACTTCAGCCCTAGGTCTACTTCTAGAAATATAGTTTCATAAAGACTTTCAGGTCCAGTGACTAATTGAGAACCAATGCCAAATGATATGAACATTAGTAATCCCATATGTTAAATCATCGAGGTCGTGACTGCTGGGTTTGTGAGATAGGAATACTTACAGTGCTTAGGATCCCAAACATATTTCACTGTTGTCTTCCTGACCTCAGGGTATCTCCTCTTGTAAGATGGTCTTTCCCCATCCTACCTTAATGTCAGGGAGATGGGCTGAGGGAAATTGGCAAGGAGTTTGGGCTTTTTTCAGGAGTCCATTCTTCCTCCCCACTCCCTCTGTGTACGCTAGAAACAGCAAGATGCACTAGAAATAGCAAAAAACAGACCTTCTCCAGAGGCGTTCCATTATAGCAATTCAGCTGTTTACACATCTCCAAGCTCAGTTGGCAAATCCATGTATTATCAGATACAACCATGAGGGTATCCCGGAGAAACTGCAAGCACATAATAGACACTAGAGCAAACTGCTTGGGGAGCAATAATACCTAGAATACCTGTTCACTCTCAAAGACCACTCCCCACATTTTATCATAGCAGTTGATATCAAAAGTCCTTTGTCATAGGAAATTGGAAAAGTCACGAGAGTTTCCTTGAGTTATGTCTTCAGACTCCCTGAAGTGGTAGAAAATGCTCAGTATTATAGTACTGGTCACACCAGGCCCTGTGCTAAGTGCTGAGGGAACAAAAAGAGGCAAAAGACAGCCCCTGTCCTCAAGAAGCTTGCAATCTAATTAAGGGGACAACATGTGAAAAATATATACAAGGCAGTGACATACAGGATAAATAGGAAATAATTAAAAGAGAGAAAGCACTAGAATTAAAGGGTTTTTATAGAAAGTAGGATTTTTAGTTGGGAAGCTAGGGAAATCGGTAACCAGAGTGAAGGAGAGAGAAAAGTTCCAAGCTAGAGGGACAGCCAGAGAAAATGACCAGAATTCAGAGAGGGAGTTATCTCATTCATGACACAACCAGAAGGCTAATAATGTCTTCCTCTTGAATCAACCTCAACCTAGACTCCAGGAGCTGCCTAGATCTGCACAAAAGGTGGATCCTTATGTACTTATGAGGAAAGCCTAAAGAAAGTGAGTACCAAAAATAAATGAATGCATGAATAAATAGATAAATAAAAGTTAAGTAACAAGATGAGCTTGTAAATTGCCCTCTCTAAATTCTTCCCATCTCCAAAAGTAAACTTCCTCTAGTGCCATAGCTAACCTCAAAATGATCTCTGACACACAAAGAGGTTTGTTGTTCTCGGAAGTTGGCAAGCTGGAAGAAATAGGGAAAGTAACATGCAGCCAGTTGATCCTCTCCAAGCTACCTTTCCAGATATGCATAGAAGCATTTCCTCATCTGGCTACTTAGTTTGGGACTTCTCTGACTTTTCCACCAGGCTTCCACATACCTTTCCTGTATCTCTGCTTCCTATCCCCTCTTTTAGTTTCCTTTGTGTACTTCTGCTGGTGTTCAGTCATTTCAGTCATGTCTATAACTCTGTGACTCCACTAAAGTTTTCTTGGCAGAGATACTGGAGTAGTTTGCCATTTCCCTCTCTGAGTCATTTTGCAGATGGGGAAACTGAGGCAAACAAGGTGAAGTGACTTGTCCAGGATCACACAAATGAATTAAGTGTCTGAGGCCAAATGAGTCTTCCTGACTCCAGGCCTGGCATTCTATTCACTTCCAGTCCTATATACTATCTTCCCCCATTAGAATATAAACTCCTTCGATGACAGAGTATCTTTTTTATATTTGTATTCCAGGGCTTAGCACAGTACCTATTATATCATAGATGCTTAATAAATATTTATTGATTAATTGACTGAATGTCTTCCCCTACTTTCAGGGACCAGGAACTAGAGATCAAGAGGTGGTCATCTGTCCAGTGTCACAGAGCACTGGGAATGGGGATGTAGAATTTTAGTTCTCTGGCTTATTCACCTTATAAGAAAGGATTTGGTGTACCTCAATTCCTTCTTCTAGGTCACTAATCTGAACTGATTTCTTCCCAATAACTGGTCTTGCTGACTAATATAGGCTCTCCATTTAGTAGGATAAGGAGAAAAGTAAAGGAACAGAGCAATCTGTCCTACAGGAAGATAGCAAACTCTTCCCTGGTCCCATTAACTCTATGCCCATGAAAAATGATGTCTGGATTCCAATAGACTTGGAATGGAAAATAGCATCCGCATCAAGAAAGAGAACTATGGAGACTAAATGTGGATCAAAACAGATTTTTCACTTTTTTTTGTTTGCTTTTTCTTTCTCTTATCCCCCCCACCTTTTTTTTCTTGCACAACATGATAAACATGACAATGTTTACAAGTATGCACATGTATAACCTATATCAAACTCCGTTTGCTTCTTGGGGAAGAGAAAATAAGGAAAGAAAGGGATAAAAAATTTGAAACACAAAATTTTGCAAAAATGAGTGTTGAAAACTATCTTTACATGTAATTGGAAAAATAAAACACTATTGGAAAAAAAATGAAAAAAGATGTCTGGGTGGCTGGGTATCATAGCTACTCTTCATCACTATTCAGTTTCCCTACTGAACAGTTCCTCTTGGCTTATGCCTGACATAATTCATATTCATATACTGCTTTAAAGTTTATAAATCACTTTCTTCAAGACAACTGTGTGACATAAATAGTTCAAGTAATATTAACTCCCATTCTATGGATGAGGAAACAGATTCAAATAAGTTGGATGACTTGTCCACAGCCACACTATTCCCACTTTTAACTAAGAGTTGAAGTTAAGATACAAACTCTGGTTCTTTAACTCCCAAATATGATGTTCTTTCCATTACAGCACATTGCCTTAAAAAAGCTCTTCTTTCACGCAGCCTCCTTCCTCTCCTTTTCTATTAGAAAATATAAAGCATCTTTTCTCATTACCTACCATTAGCAGCTTTTCTTCCCATTCCTTCTGAGAGAGGGTTTCATCATTGTGTCCTGAAATAATAATTCGGTTAAGACTGGATGGAGGGATTAACCACAGTCATTCATAAATACAGACAGGTTCTCCCCTCATCCCAACCACCCGGCCCCTGGCTCATGCAGTACCTTTCAGGGATATCTAAAGAGAACTCAATAGCCAAATTCACCCTTCCCACTTGACTAGGTTTAAAAAAAAAAAGTCCATTGCTATTCAAAGTCTTTCACATTATGGGAACTCCGCTAAGTTCCATAAAATATAAGGACTGCATTGAACAGGTACAGTTCTTCCTTGTCAGATTCTTTCCTCTTTTCCTCCTACCCACCCCTCTATCTATGGAAACTTTACCTTCTACATAATTTATTAAAGGGGGGATGGTCTTTTTCCAACGCTGACCCAATAGTGGATGGATATTAAGGTGCAAAACATTCAGTAGCCGTAGGGAAGCTGCTCCTCTGCCCTCTCCCAGGTAAGGACGTGAAGATACAATCTGTGAAGAAGAGATAAAAAATAAAAATCAGAAATTGTAGACTCTGAGCAAGAACTAGATGTTGGATGCTCACAAATTTTCCTGGCTGGGATCTTAATTTCATGTCCTGGGCAAACAAAGCTTGGCTTGGAAGAATATCAAGTGAAATAATAAGGCATAAGGAAATTTTACTCCATAGCCCAATTTCCTTCAGAAGCAGATGAGGATTAGAACTGAAATACACTAAGTCTATCTTCCTATTTTATCCAAAGAAAACTTCCCAGTTCCCTTAGAAGCTTCAAGATTAGGCCACAAACACTTACCAAGAGTCTTGTAGTTAAAGCAAAGGGAGATGGAAGGTTTACTAAAAAAGGGAATAAACAAAAACATTCACTTAACTAAACATTAATTCCAACACCTCCTCCCTTCTTGCTTCTTCCCCCTTTCCTCAATGCTTAGCATAATAATACTTGGCACATAAGGGCTTAATAAATGCTCTTTTCCTTCTTTCTTCCCCATTCTGTAACCCAGAGGGAAAAAAAATCAGTTTTCCCCCTATGATTAGATATGCCCAAAGTTTATAAGCAGGCAGCTTGATTCTATGAGCTGAGGTGTACAAACCATTTGCATCATACTGAATGAGGAATGAATTCTCCCCTTCCTCCTGTCTCTTCATTGCCAGATGCATCAGACTTTTGCAGAGTGGTGTCAGGGCATTAGTAAACTGGACAGGGATTAGAAACTCCAGAAGATATGGCCAAAGAACCTGCATGGAGAAAGAACAGCCAAGTAACACAACATCCTTCTGAAAGCAGTAGTCTGCTAAGGATTCTTTCTATAATTTTGCCTCTGACACTGTCATATGGCTTCACGCTGCATTTAACAGTATAGATTAAAAAAAAAAAAGAAAAAAGAAAAAACAGTATAGATTTAGGTATTCATAACCCATTACAGCTGAAGCTTTTATAATCAAAGGCCAACAGACAGGACTTTTAAAATAAGCACTATCATCTACCTAGGACTCAGAATTATTTCATTATAGCCAATTATTAAGCACTACTTTATAAAGTTAGGAAAAAATCATGAAATTCATCTGACAGGGGAAAAAAAAAAGCCAAAAATCTCAAGAGGAAAAAAGTGAAAAAATGAGGAAAAAAAAGGGACCAGTTCTCAAGCAATACTAAGAAGCAGTAATCATCAAAATCATTTGGTACTTGAAGTCTACTAGTGAAAAAGATTAAGTACACAACATTCTGAAGCAAACAATCCAAATAACTCACTATTTGATAAATCCCAAGGTCTCACTTCTAAAACTTCTAACTCCCTTTTAAAATTAAAACTTAAAAAACTGCTCAGAATCCTGTGAAGCAGTCTGGCAGAAACTAAGTACATAACAATAATCTCACACTATATACCAAGATAATATTAAAAGGGGTACATGACTTAGACATAAAGGGATAGTGATAGACAACTTAGGTAAGTAAGCAACAGAATTATCTTTCAAAATTTGTGAACAGGGGAGCCAAACAAGAGAGAATCAACAAAAATTAGAGGGTTAATTTTGATTTCATAAAATTAAAAAAAGGCATTGCAGTTTAAAATTGGAAGAGAAACAGGCAACTGTGGAAAAAATTTTCATAGCAAATTTCTCTGATAAAGATTTCATTTCCAAGATAGATAAAAAACAGATTCAAAATTTATTAAGAATAAAAGCTATTACTCAGTTCACAATTGGTCAAGGGTATGACTAGATAGTTTTCAGAGGAAGAAATCCAAATTCTCAACAGGAATTTCAAAAACTTCAAATCACTAATCAGAGAAGTGCAAATTAAAGCAACTCTGAAAACTGATATTATTAATCCCCTGTTGCTGGAACATGGTACATCCATTCCAAAAGACAATTTGGAACAATTACCCCAAAAGTTGCTAAACTGCATTCCATTTGATCCAGCTATACCATAGTAAGCCTGTGGACATATCCCAAACAGATCAAAGAAAGAGAAAAAGGATTCATGTGTACAAAAAAAAAAAAAATAGCAGCTCTTGTTATGGTGGGAAAAAACTGAAAACAAAGGGGAGTATTAACTGGGTAATGGCTGAACAAATTACAGCGTTTGAAAGTAATGTAATGCTACTGTGCTATAAAAAATGATAAAAGGGATTGTGACTCAGAAAAAAATGGTAAAGCTATGAAATGATGTAGAGAAAAGTGAGAACTAGGAGAAGAATTTTTTCCCCTTTTGTTCTGATTCTTTTTTAAATTTATTTTTAACACAATGTTAATATTTTCCCCAATATATGTATACATATTTATACAATTATCTTGCTGCACAAGAAAAACTGAATTAAACAGTAAAAAAAAAATGAGAAAGAAAATAAAATGTAAGCAAACAACAACAAAAAATGAAAATGCTACATTGTGAACGACACTAAGTTCCCACAGTCCTCTCTCTGTATATAGATGGCTCTCTTCATCACAAGATCATTGGAACTGGTCTGAATCAAAGGAGAAGAATTTATATAAAGACACTAAATTTAAAGAGAAAAACACCAATCTCCTTGAAAGAGAAGTGATAAACTGAAGATACAGAGTGAGACATATATTTGTGTTCTGTGAAGACTAGCACCTCTAATGTGAAGGGTATAGAGCCCTTTACAGGGCTGCTTTCCACCTTTGTTTCCACCTGATCCACCTAACTCTCACCTGTGGTTCCATGATGCTGTAGCATACACAGTGGCCACAGCCCAGTAAACCACTTGGCAAAGGGCTAAACCAGGTTGAGGGTAACCAAGGGGTCTGAAACCCTAGGATGAGTTATGGGAGTATCTGTCCCAAGCATTTAAGACTTCCCCTGGTAGAATGGGCAGATGATCTAGTACCTTTATACTACCAAGCTATCCTCCAAGAATATCAGGTTTTTTACTCAAACAAGTCTGGTCCACTATCTCTAACACTGCAGGTTAACATTGCGGGTCAAATACAGAACATTTCTATCCAAAAAAGAAATGTAAAAATGTTCTGTGCAGTAAGATAACTGTATAGATATGTATACATGTATTGGATTTGACATATAATTTATCATATTTAGCATGTATTAGATTACCTGTCATCTAGGGGTGGGGGGTAGGGGGAAGGAGGGGAAAAGCTTGGGAAAAAAAAGTTTTTGCAAAGGTCAATGTAGAAAAATCACTCATATGTTTTGTAAATAAAAAGCTTTTAATAATTAAAAAAAAACAAATACAGAACATTTCTTAGTCACAAGAAGGGAGAAGGTTGTTGCTAGCCCTTCATTCCCAATTTCCCTCAAGGATAGTAGATTTCTTCATGACAACTATAGAACAGTGTA
>JAJPUD010002203.1:214208-228811 GCA_023553655.1 Myrmecobius fasciatus | reverse complement strand
TTTTTTTTTTCTTGTAGATAGGATTTTTCTTGCATAACTTCTCAAGCATTTCAACATTATTAACATGTAGTGGACTTCCTGCCATCTAGGGGAGGGGAGGGGACTGGGGGTAAAATTTGTAATGGAAAGCTTTGTAAAGAGCAATGTTGGGGAACTACCCATACATATGTTATACAAATAAAAAGCTTTAATTAAAAAAAAGTACCTCCCTCCTTTTTTTTTTTTTTTAAATAGAGGTGGGGACTATGGATGTGAGACCTTGAATATAATGTTGGATTTGATATCTTTCCCTTTTTAAAAAAATCTTCATTTTGGGGCAGCTGGGTGGCGCAGTAGATACACTACCAACCCTGAAGTCAGGAAGAACCAAGTTCAAATCTGTCTCAGACACTTAATACTTCCTAGCTGTGTGACACTGGGCAAAATCACTTAACCCCAAATGTCTCAGCCAAAAAAAAAAAAAAAATCTTCATTTTAAGGGATGGCACTATGGGAGGGAGGGAGAAAGGAAAAGAGTGTATTAGGAAATATAGATGATATTAATAACAAAAAATACCAGAAAAAAAGCAAGGAAGGTTTCTAGCATTTTGAAATGAGCTCCTGAGGAGAACGTAGGAAGGCTCCAAGTTAAGAGTCATAGCAAAGATGAGCAAGAATGGATGGGCTGCAATCATAGGATCATAAATATAGAGCTGGAAGAGACATTAAGCCATTTAATAATACAAACTCCTTATTCTACAGGTGAGAAAACATCCCCAGTGAAGTTAAGAAACTTTCCACAAAGTAAAATGTCAAAAAGTAGAATCTGAACCCAGGTCACTGTTGAAGTAACTGGATCATACCTCTAAGACTAGAAGAGACCTGAGAAATCACTAGATTTCCCCAAATTTTATAGCTGAAAAAAACTAAGACTCAGAGAGATACGTGATGTCTAAGGTCTCAGAGAATAGTAAATCAGCAAAAATGAATAAAATGAGTTCAAATTCAATACCAAATTTGGACCACTCTCGCTCACACATTGACCATTTCTTGCCTGAATTCCTGTAATAAGCTTAATGGCCTTCTGAGCTCCAGCCCACTCTGTCCAATCAATTTATCCTTCCAAATTTACAAAGAACCTTCCTAAGCAAAGCAGTGGGTAGGGCATGTTAGTGACCGTGTGCCAGACATCCATTCTTTAATGGTAGCAGCGGAATGTCTCCATTTACACAATGAAACAAAGGGACTTGGGGCACTTACATCATTCATCCTGTCCACAGTAGTGCTGATAAGATACAGCGTATTGATGCTGATGGTCCGGACACTGTCACTAGCAAAGAAGTCTTCCGTTTCTAGAAATTGCTTCTTAGACTATTTCAAGAGAGGAGAAGAATATAAGCAAACAGGAGAGTGACTGTCCAGCACTGCCCTATTCTTTCCCACACTACAGGCCAACATGAGATCCATCTTACCAAGCTGCTCCTCCCCAATTTCCTATTTCTGTTAATTGCACTACCATTCTTCTAGTCATCTGGGCTCAACAACCAGAATTATATTTAACTCTTTCCTCTCCTCTTCATGACCATCAGTTGCCAACAAGTACTACTGATTTTATTTTCACAATGAGAGAGGTGAGTAATCACTGAAGATCATCTGAATGATAAAGCCCTGACAGAATTGCTCCTGTTTGACACCCCATATTTATATGTTATCTACTCAATAAACTCCAGTTGTTCCCTGTTGTCTACAGGATCAAATATAAGGTGTTCTGTCATTCAAAGTTCTTCATAACCCAGTCCCCTCCTCCTTTTCCAGTCTTATTACACTTCACCCACCACTATGTACTCTTCGGTCTAAGGACACTGGCCCCCTTGTTGTTCTACAAACAACATATTAAATCAACTCTCAGTCCTGGGCATTTTCTCTGTTTTCCATGCCTGGAATGTTCTTCCTCTTCAGTTCTGCCTTCTGGCTTCCCTGGTTTCCTTTAAGTCTCGGTTAAAACTCCTCCTTTTACAGGAAGTCTTTTCCAATCCCTTGAAATTTTAGTGTCTTCCTTCTTTTAGCTGTCTCTTATTTATTTATCATTTATATAACTTCCTTTTTATATATTTGTTTATTGTCTCTCTTGTTAGACTGGGAATGACCTGAGGCCAAGAACTGTCATTTACCTCTTTTTTGTATCCTGAGCACTTAGCATAGAGCCTGGCACATAGGAAGTACCTAATAGAAGTTTACTGACTGACAAAAATGTTTGGTTGTCAAGCTTTTCTCAGAGCCAACAAAGGAACGTGGGTAGAGCACACTATACATCTTGGCTATTAAAATTACTAGTAATAATTCTTCTTCTTTATGTTTGCTGGAAAGAGTCTCTCACAGATATTTCCTCCTTTCTGAGTGACCATAAAAGGCATTTGGAACTACTGGAATTCCATTTCCACATCTGAAGACCCATAAAAATGAAGCATTTTATGTAAAAACTGCTTAGCAAAAACTAAAGCCTTACTTCTAGTTCTGGGCTCAAAAAACATCACTGCCAGACTCAATTTCAAAAATCTTTATTTTGTATATATAATGAATAAATTCAAATACATTCTAATATCTATTTAAACTACATTATGTTCTTTTAACAGGTTCAAAAAGCAGGGCAAGCAGATATGAGCAGAAGAGAAAGGGAATATGGAGAGAATATCTCTAGATTCTGAGAGAGAGTGCCAAGGTGCCAAATAGCATTTAATCCTGTATTTAACAACTATGTGTGTGTTTCATATATATAAATATACATATATATATGTAAAAATATGTTTCACATTTAGGTTATAAATTTTTTAATAAGTATTCCTCATTAGAATGCAAGCTCTCTGTGAGCAGAGATTATTTCACTCTTTGTACTTGTTATTTCCATCCCCTGGCATATAGTAGGCACTTAATAAATATTAACAAATGGTGAGGGATTAAATAATACATACCTTTGAAAATTTAATGAAAAAAATGAACTTTGGTTCAAGAAATCATAAAAGTTTCTCTGTGCCAGGGAATACTGACCAGCAGGGCAAGTACTCATAGGAGTGATTGCTATAAGCACGATCAAAATCTTCCCTGACAAGTAGACAATGAGTCAGAACAGAGAAACATAAGGCCAGAGTTAAGGATAATCCTTAACGTGGTCCTGGGCAAAACAATCTAAGCATAAAACACTTCCAATAAAAGTAAAGTTGAGCAATACATGAGGCTTTAAACAATAGCTTGGAGTATGATTATTTTTTATTTTAACCTTGGTACACTGAGTAGCACTTTGTTTTTACATGAAGATTAAGTATTTATTCACTACATATAGATTAATAAAAATGTTTTTATTTTTACATTTTTATTTATTTATTTTAACTTTTTTTTAGTTGAGGCAATTGAGGTTAAGTGACTTGCCCAGGGTCACACAGTTAGACAATGTTAATTGTCTGAGGTCACATTTGAACTCGGGTCCTCCTGACTTCAGAACTGGTGCTCTATCCACTGCGCCATCTAGCTGCCCCACAAATGTTTTTATTTTTAAAAATAATTTGCAAAGTGGAGTATGCACATTTTGTTTTTTCTTTTTTCATGTATTCCAACCATGAACCACTAGGCTACTACTACTGTTAACACAAGCTACCACTTCTCAAAGTGGGAGACGACAATCCCTTCAATCCTATCCTATACATGTACAGCTGAATGATGAAGATAGATAAAAATCGCTCAACTACTCTCACTGGGTTCACTACAAATTTATGTTACACAACCTCAACTGGGCCCTAACTGCTGCTAGGCAATCCTATTTTACCTCCCTTATTAACTCACTTTCCCACTCTCCACAGTAGCTCCTCCAAATGTTTTTATTCTTCCTCAAATGCCCCATCTCTCTCTCTCCTCCCATTCTCAGGGAAGAAACTTGCCTCATTTTACAGAAAAGACTGAGGCTATTCACCATGAGCTTCCTCTTCTCCCTTCTTCATTTCCTATCACTCAGATGCCTTTTACCACCTTCTCCTCCTTCACCCATTTCACATGATAAGGTGACCTTACTTTACACCAAGGCTATGTTCAAATGATCCCATTTTATCCCTTCTCTTCCAACAGAATGCTCCCTCTGTCATCCCCATTCTAATATAATTCAGAGCCAAGATCATTAGTAATATGAACTATGATCAGAGTACAAGGTGGTAGGATGTAAATAATTAGAGATCAAGATTCATTGGGACTTTTTTCCTTTTAAAGTTAATTATGCTTTAAAAATAACCCCATCAACTCAACTCAAACCATGAACTTGGATCTCTCCAAGGGTTTACTCTCTATCTGCCTATGAGTGCCCAAGTGAAATTACAGCTAAGAGTTTTGTGCCAGATTGGCTTCTTAGTTTTTCCAGGTCACAGACCCTGGTTGCAACCCAAAGGAGGTTGAATTCTCCCCTTACCACTGGTTCTGGTGGCAGGGCACACTGTCGAAGGATATATTCTATCATCATCTCACCCCCAGGCTGCTCCAGATAACCATGGTGGGCCATGGCACTGATTACCTGCACGACAGCCCTCTTTACCTAGGCAGGAGAAAACAGAGATAAGATCAAGCCACCAACCCTCAGGCAGCTCCACAATCAAGCTGGGGCTCTCTTTTTGAAAGACCAAAGACAAAAGGCCCCAACCAGCCAACCACAGACACTGCTGACTGAGCCACAACTCCAAGTTCTGCAGGAGATTTCTCTGAGATGAAGCACCTAAAGCACCAGGACCCACTGCAGAGGAGCCTCCTATCATTGAGCTGCAGTAAGAGGCAGGCGCCATGGACGCCAAGTGAAGGGCATACTGTCCACACCAAGCTCAGCTCATTTTGTGGCTTTGCCGTTTCTCTGAACAGGATTGGGCTCCAAGAGGAGAAAGTCCAGACTAGTCAGGGCTGAGCTGTTTCCTGAGGAAGCATCTATAGCGTCATCTGTCTGACTCCCTAGGGAGGGAAGCTACTCCACTTACCTTGCTGTTAGTATCCAACAGAGGAAGCTTCATGGACGATAGAATAAATGGTTTCTTTATCTCCATCTGAACGGCTGAAAGAGATGAAAAAGTGTGGCCTGGCTTCTTGGTCTCAGCCTTCAGATTTAAGCCTAAATCCTCCCCACTCTCCCCACTTACCCCAACCCTCCCTAAATCAAGCACAGGACAGGAGGACAGATCTGAATAATCCCTTGAATCCCCAGCCTACCAAGTCTTCTCTATGCCACTCTGGACCTCTTTTACCTATCTCTTAGTTTTGGGTCCTAAAGTTTTGGCCACAGTAGAGAAAGAGAAGATTTATTTTGTCTTTTAGATGCTATAAAGGATTTTTATTTGCTGCTTTTATCTATGTCCAAGGAGGCCAGAAGGACACACTCAAGACATATACTGAGTGTGGGGAGCATGAGCAGGAACAGGGGCTGGTCTCCCCCACCCCTCAGATTTACTCATTCTGAAGAGTTGCTCAATTATCAGAGAGCTGGCATAAGCAAAGGAACAAGGAGAGTTACTAATCGTACACTACTTAACAAAGGAAACTACTCTTCTTACATTTCTGAGATGCCATTCTGCTCAATCCACTAATTCAGATATAGCCTTGTATTTTATTTATTTATTCATTCATTTTTATTAAAATAAATTTTTATTTGCAAAACATGTATGGGTAATTTTTCAACAACAACCCTTGCAAAGCCTTCTGTTACAAATTTTTCCCCCCTAGTCCCCACCCCTCCCCTAGATGGCAGGAAGTCCACTACATGCTAATTATGTTAAAATACTTGACAAATAGAATATGTATATACATATTTTTACAGTTATCTTGCTGTGCAAGAAGAATCGGATCTACAAGAAAAAAAAATCTGAGAAGGGAAACATAATGCAAGCAAACATCAACAGAGAGCATGAAAATGTTATGTTGTGGTCCACACTCAGATCCCTCTCTCTGGGTGTATATTGCTTTTTTCATCCCTGAACAATTGGAACTGGTTTGAAACATTTCATTGTTGAAGAGAGCCATGTCCATCAGAATTGATCATCATATAAGTGTGGAAATATGTATACATATATTCAATTTGTCAAGTATTTTATCATAATTAACATGTAGTGGATATCCTGCCATCTAGGGGAGGGGTGGGGAGTAGAGGGGAAAATTTGTAACAGAAAGCTTTGTAAGGGTCAATGTTGAAGAATTACCCACACACATATTTTGCAAATAAAAAAATAAAATTAAAAAAAAAAAAGAATTGATCATCATATATTACTGTTGTTGCCATGTATAATGATCTCCTGGTTCTGCTCATTTCACTCAGCATCAGTCCATGCAAGTTTCTCCAGGCCTCTCTGAAATCATCCTGCTGGTCGTTTCTTACAGAAAAATAATATTCCATGACATTCATATACCATAATTTATTCAGCCATTCTCCAATTGATGGGCATCCACTCAGTTTCCAGTTTCTAGCCACTACAAAAAGGGCTGCCACAAACATTCTTGCACATGTGGGGCCCTTTCCTTCCTTTATGATTTCTTTGGGATATAAGCCCAATAGAAACACTGCTGGATCAAAGGGTTTGAGAACTTTTTGAGCATAGTTCCAAATTGCTCTCCAGAATGGCTGGATCTGTTCACAGTTCTACCACCTTGTATTTTATTTTGAGAGGTATTTGGGGGTCACCTTTTCCAAAGAAATAAGGCCATATGAGACCTTCCACTATAAACGACCAGCGAGAGGGAATTGTGACAGAGAATCACAGACCTCAAATCTCACCCAGTCTAACTTCCAAATTAAATAGCCCTTCAGGATGAAACCAAGCCCTGGAGGGGGAGAAGCAGCTCACCCAAGATAATACAGTAAATTAAATGTAGAGCTAGGATTAGAATTCAGGTCTTCCAATTCTCAGCCCAGGACTTTGCCCCAAATCTTCCCACTTACTCCGCACTGTCAATTCCAGAGGATAGGAATGGCATGCATTATTGGAATCTATAGATAATTCAAATTTTAGCCAACAGACAATCTCTTCCCTCATCAAAGTAGTTAACCTGCCATTAAAAAGGCAGATTTTTTGTAATATATTTCCCAGGGTGCTAGGGAACAGTGAAATAGCTGAAGGAAGTAAGATGAAAAGGAAAAAAGATCCCTGTACACTTCCATAAACTACTTCCTCTTCTCAACTGCCAAAACCACTGAACAATATGGTCAGTACATGTAGGAGGTTACTTACAAGCTGAGTTGATGATTTGCCTCATGATATGCAGGGTCCCCACTCGAATTCTCTCATTGCTGTTTTCTAGCTTTGGAAGCAAGAAGGCTAAAAGGCGGTCAGGAAAGGAGCAGGCTGCAAGATAAGACAATCAATGTGGTTAATCAATCCAGGGGTCCATTAAAGGACAGATTCAAGAGACAGTTTAAGACATCTCCTTCAATTAAGAACCAAAGCACAAGTCTTTGATAGAGCTCAGGCTGCACATTCCAGGGACAGGAAAGTGATCTGTCTAGTGCCATTTCCTCTACTGAACAAGATGAACAAAAGCAATTGGAAATGAACTCTTTGCTTTACTTCCCAATGCTCTAGCCACTTTTTCTTCACTACTTACATATTTTTCTTTTCTTCTTTTTACCTTTTTCTCTTCTTCACATGCTTTCTATATTTACCATTCCATTTAATATCATCAGCACTTAATCAAGCCATATTTCTGTGTAGCATATGGATATAGAGCTGGCTATGGAGTATGAGAGACATGAGTATTAGGTTTCACTTCTGTCAGAAACATGGGGGCTGAGTGACTCTGAGCAGGTCCCTTTACCTCTGGTTCTAGGTAACACAAAGGCTATGGGGTTGCAGAGAAAAAGCTGACTTGCACTGATAGAAGGAATTTTCTTATTTGTGAGCTCCTATACTAATGAAATCACACATCCAGTCCCTTTCCACCATCCTATTCAACATTTATTAATAATTTATCCCATTGTATGACCACAAATGGAAAAGGAAATGGGCTGATCTGTTGGAAAAATCAGATAACATATGGCTCAAGTACTATACTGGTGGCCCATAAATATTAGAAGTACCACCTAATCCCTGGTTCTTTTGGAAGCCTTCAAGAAGTTAGAGGCTCCTGCCTCTGATATCTATTATATTTGTGACCTTTGACTGTCAAAAACCTCTAGAGGTATCAATTTCACACCTGTAAAATAAAGGAGTTGAACTACATCACCTTTAAGATCCCTTGAAGCTCTAGCTCTATGATCCTATCTTTTTTGGAAGATTTATGCAAATCTATGAATGAAAATTCATATGGAATAAGAAGTTGTAGCAGGCTGGAACTAAAAAGATGAAATCATGGATCAATCAAATATATTCAGTTCAAACATATTCACTGTGCTAGATATTTGGAGAAGATTAAATAAGATCCCCTGCCTTCATGGAATTTAAATTAAAATCCATTCCTGATAGTCTGCCTTTCCTAAGGTAATTTCCTCCATTTAGACTACCTTTCACTTATTTAAATTTATCTCAGTTTGTCACACTCTTTATCTGAAAAGTTTTCCCAAACAACTTTAGCCCATAAAAATCTCCTCCAAATTCATAGTATATTTTTCTATACTAGTTAAATAGCAATTATATGCTGCCCTGAGTGATTTCCTTAAAACAGTTATGACATGATTTTTCAACTAAGCTATTGGCTCCATGCAGTCAGGAAACTATCTTTTTCATCTTTGTATCCACTGCAACAAGGGCAGATAGGTGGCACAATGTATAGAGTGATAAACCTGGAGTCAGTAAGACTCACTTTCATGAGTTCAAATTAGCCCTCAGAGACTTACTAGCTCTGTGACCCTGAGGAAGCCACTTAATCCTGTTTGCTTCAGTTCTCTAATCTGTCAAATGAGCTAGAGAAGGAAATGGCAAACCATCTTTACCAAGAAACTCTGAATGGGGTTAGGAAGGACTGAAGTGACTGAACAACAACAAATCCAGAATGAGAAGCTAGTTAACAATGTTAAATGCAGCTTTTGCTAGGGTATGGAACCCTGCTGAGAGGGAGTACCAAGCACCTTAACCTTTGGTGCACAGTAAGTTTTCTGCCACATTGCAGAAACACCCTTGTTGAGCAAGGAGCAGTGATGTGTGACCATGGGAAAGGTCTGAGGGTCACAGCTAGTTGCTTGTGAGCAGGGATGCCTTGACAGGGCCTCTTGCCTGGGAGTGGGTTGCTAAATTGCTGGAGAGGGTGAGATCTATTGAAGATTTTTCTTTTAAGTTTGTGTAGCCTTGAGGTGTGTTTGTAGGCATCAAGGAAAGAACTAGTACATAGGAATTTTAATGAGAACAGTTTGTCAGAAAAAGATAGGATAAAGGATATGTTGAATGAGATTGGCCTTGAGAAGGAGAAAGGCCAGTTTCATTTTCAGATATGTCAAGGCAAAAATTTCTGATTCTAAAGAGGAGACAATGGGGAAAGAAACCAAAGTATTGTGAGATAGTGAGATTAGTGAGGTGCCCAAGGCAAGTGACCTTGATTTTCTCAGTGAAGTATGAATCAAAATCCTTAGCTGAGACATTGGTGGTAAGAGACAATATGGAAGACTTGAGAAAAGAGAGGGTTTGGAACAACCATTGTGGTGCGTGAAACAGACGATAAATTGTTATTATACTTCAGAGAATCACCATGAGAGTAATAAACAGAATGTAGATGGTCAAAGTGATCCTGATTTAGGATTTAGCAACATGTGACTGGTGATAGGACAAGGAATGAAGGGACTCCATAGTGGGAAATTTATAAAGTGTAACTGATTAATCAAGGGGTAGAGATTGGGAAGTGAGAAGAGTATAACCAGAATAGGCATAATGCTATAGGATTATATTAAGGGGTGAAGGGATTGAAGGTCATAGTAAGAACAAAGACTAGGTTTAGGAAGCAAAGGAATAATAGTTTATGATTAGATGAAGGATTTCAAAGTTTTTCATCAAGAAAGTGGCTTGCTAGTAGGCGATTATAAGATGAAGGGTGTGGATCTCCCTAGGTATAGCTGAGGTGGACTAGAAGAGCAGATCAGGGATTTGAGGAGATTAAACAACAGGGACATTATGAGGTTTGAAGAAACATTAACAAGTATATTGAAGTTCTCAAGTGAAAATGCTGGATTTGGAGTTGAAACAAAGACTATGAGCTAGGCACTAATGCACTGGGAAAAACTGAACCTTTGATGAACCAGTTCAGCTCTACACTAGCCTCTGCTCTCCTCTATGTTTGGATAGCCAACAGCTGCAGCTTTTTTTTTTCCTTCTTTTTTTAAGACAGTTTTCAGTTTTTGCTTTGTCATGATGATATATGTATATAGTTTTTTGTTTTAATTAAAGAACAAGACATGTCAGACTAATTTTATTTCCTTATTTGGCAAGAAGATTCTTAGCCTAAATAGGTCAAGGGAATGCTATGAAGGTAGATAAGAAGCTGCCTAGATTCAGAGATTATGTAATAGTAAAAATACTCTCATATCTCCCTGGTTCTATCACTGTTTGGAGTCAGTGCTACTTTTCCCACATTTTTGGACCTCTTTATTCTCATGGAGATTTAGGCTTATCCAAAATTTTATAATAATATAGCTCATGGCAGAACCAGAAGATCATTATACATGGCAACAAGATTATGCAATGATCAATTCTGATGGACGTGACTCTTTCCAACAATAAAATGATTCAGGTCAGTTCCAATGGTCTTATGATGATGAGAGCCATCTACACCAAGAGAGAAGACTGTGGGAACTGTGTGTAGATCACAATATAGCATTTTCACTCTTTTTGTTGTTTGCTTGCATCTTATTTTCTTTCTCATTTTTTTTTCCTTTTTGATCTGATTTTTTCTTGTACAGCAAAATAATTGTATAAAAATGTATACATATATTGGATTTAACATATATTATAACATGTTTAACATATATTTTAACATATTTAACATATATTAGATTACTTATCATCTAGGGGAGGGAGTGGGGGGAAGGAGGAGGAAAATTGGAACACAAGGTCTTGCAAGTGTCAAAGTTGAAAAATTATCCATGTATATGTTTTTGAAAATAAAAAAACTTTTAATAAAAAATAAAATGTTAAGAACATATAAAAAAAAAAGATAACATAGCTAATGGCCATATGGCACTTGATAGTGGATAGAAGGTTGATCACATAGCTAGGAAGTGTCTGAGGCCAGATTTGAATTCTGGAAGATGAATCTTTCTGACTCCAAACCTGGAGCTCTATCACTACACTGTCAAGCTGCCCATCATTCTGGATATTCTAATCTTTTATAGTTCCATCTTTCCTTTTGTCATACAAATCCAAACCCTCTTCTCCATCCTCACTGGGGCCTCCAATCTCTTAGATCTTTCCCACACCATCACTTCTATATTTGCTACACTCTTCTCCTTTCCCTATTTTGAACCCTTGATGAACCAGTTCAACTCTACACTTTGTTCTCCTCCATGTCAATCCTGCCCTGCTTGACAAGGCCTTATACTTCTTCCAATTTCTATTTACAAACCACTGAAAAAAAAAAACTGGAGAAAATCACAAAGTCATGCTGACGGAGCCCACTATAAATATGTTAGGTAATTTCAACCAGATCCAATTATTTTATACCTTCCTGACCGACTATTCCAGTCAACACCACAGTTTTTCCAAATCTTTATACCCCTTCTCCAAGCTCCCCTTCATTCTTAGTGGAGCACCTTCAGCTGAGGTAACGTGCAGAGTGCCTGCTTCTCACATTCTACTTATTTCACATCACAAAGATGTCTTCTTCCACTATCTCCAAAGAGGTGGCTCATCTCTTTGCCAACATAAACCATCCCACAAACACAAACAATCCTATCCCATCCTGGCTTCTCCAATGGATTGTTCTACTGGTCATCCCCAATTTTTTTAAATCAATCATCTTTCTCTGCCTGCCTCTTTATTACCTTAAAACATGCTGATGTTTCTCATTTGAACTATTCATCCTCACAAGCTTTTGCTAACTTTCCTTTTGCTAACCTCTTTTGAGAAATCCACCTCAATATATGACTGTGATGGAATACTATTGTGCTATAAGAAACAATAAATAGGACGCTCTCAAAAAAACTTTGAAATACTTACATACAAAGTGAAATGAGCAGAACCAAAAAAAATTTTAGATAGTAACAGCAATATTGTATGATAAGCATTAAGTATGAATGACTTAATTATTTTCAAAAATACAATGATCCAAGACAACTCTGAAAATACTATCCATTCCCAGAGAAAGAAGTGATAGAATCTGAATACAAATCAAAGCATACTTTTTAAACTTGCCCCATAAGGGAGAAGGAAACACAATTCTCTCCCTGGGCCTTGAGGGGAAAGTTTAATTTTCATATATAAGACTGGCCTAAAAATCATATTTGCAGTACAGATGGGGAATGACCAGAACTGAAACTAAAAGCCAACAATTCTTCCCTTAAGCCACTAATGCTACCTAAGGAATGACTCTAGCAAAGAGAAGATTTTGTAAGCCTTCAGTGGAAACTTTTTTTTTTCATTCCATGAAAAAACTTTTTTTTTTTAAACCACCATGCAACATGTTAACTATTGTCCTTAACCACGATATCTTTTTTTTTTTTTGCTAAGACAATTGGGGTTAAATGACGAGCCCAAGATCATACAGCTAGGAAGCGTTAAGTGTCTGAGACCAGATTTGAACTCAAATACTCTTGACTCTCTAGGGCAGGTGCTCTAACCATTATGCCATTTAGTTGCCCCATTAACCATGATATTCTAAGCATCACTATCACCACTTATAACAACTACAAGGGGTTAATGAATCAGATATTCTTTTAAACTATACTCAGAAACATAATTAATTTAAATATATAACACTAAGGTTACCAAGAAAAAGGGATTAACTCAATGGGAATCTTTTAAGAGCTGTTAATTTAACAAGAATCTTCTTTTTTTTGGGGGGGGGAAACCTTAACATACTACATAAATGAAAAATTACAGAAATGCCTTAGGAGAAGACAAAGAAAAAGACCCTTTTATTATTATTATTATTATTTGGACTAGGCCTATGATTTCATCATTATGGTAAGTTCTCAATGAGAAACTTTATCCTCCAATGTAGATAAATGATTTCTTTTCAATTTGTTGTTTCAAAAAGTTTTCTGGGAGGTTAAGCAACTTGCCCATGCTCACATGGACAGTATGTGTTGGAGGTAGGCCTTGTACTCAGGTGGTTCTCTAACCCCTAGGCAGCACTGCTCCTCTGATCTCTTCTCTACCACAAGTGGTCATGGGTTCCATTTTTCCTTTTCTTTTGACAGGAGCTTTCTCAATATATGCTAAGTTTCTCAAAGGTCTGGAGATTCCAAAACCCACTTTATATACTTAAGGAACTAAAAGGAAGGTCTCTCTCCTCCATCTTCTCCATTCCATGAAAATTGAAAATTTATTAAGGTCAGGGACTAGCTTTATTCTCTGTTATGGAGAGCCCTGAACAAAGGGCTTTGCATATACATGACACACAATACCAAGCATGTGTTGAATTGAACCATTACTCTTCCTAAACAACTATACTCACAGACACCCAAATGCCTACAAACCATTCCCACTGTGCTTACTGGGACAATTTCTTTGCCTAAGAGACTGAAAGGTCCACTCATTTCACCTATCAATTATGTTCTCACTTCCTTTCTCTCTTGTAGCTGGCAATGGAGTTTCTGCACTTCCAAGGAGAAATCTGTATTTTTTAAGCAGTTTACTATGGTCCTACACAAAGCATTCACTTTACTCCAAACTCTAAACTGCAAATTATTGAAGATTTCTGGGATAGGACTGTGAGGGTGCTTATTAATGGAGCCTAAATACAGGACATAACATGATAATGGAGATCCTTACCTGCTCCAAAAACACATCATGGCTAAAAAGAAGGGAAGAAGGCTCTCCAGAGCCCCTTGGGGGAAGAATGACAGTTATTCACCTCAGCCTGCTATGTTTTACTATGCTGTCCACATTCACGTACACATGCCCAAACTAATTAAACCCTTACCATAATCTGTCAAACCTACTTTCCTTCAGACCATTCCCACTTTGTCCCACCATCTGTTCTTGTGAATAATATTTTTAAAGCCCTAAATTAGGCAAGCACAAGGTATATTCAGGTTCTTCAGGCCCCACTGACATGTTGAGGAATTCTTTGCCCTGTTACTTCAAAGAAACTGACCCCAAGCTGGACTGCCCACTAGCCCAGAATGCCTTTTCCCTCACCACATTCCCAGATCTCTTCTAAACCCTCCATCTTACCCAGAATTGTGAAGCAACGAAGGACTTCATTGTGATTCTTAATGACCAAGGGGTTGAGTGAATCCACTGGGGCACAAATCTGCTCCAAGGAACAGAGGAAAGAAATTACCAAAATGACCATTGCCTAAGAACCCTCACTCTCTGGTAGTTACCTCTGTGACTGGAAAGGAAGCAGTTCCAAGATACTGGGGAAATATTTGAAATGGAGGGGCAAACGACCCTGGCAAACTTTCCCAACAGCCTGTGCAATATTCACACACACACACACACACACACACACACACACACACACACACACAC
>JAJPUD010002203.1:185519-214198 GCA_023553655.1 Myrmecobius fasciatus | reverse complement strand
CACACACACACACACACACACACACACACACACACACACACACACACACACACGAGGTTCCTCTATCTTACGAAAAAGGATGGATTATGGATTATGAAGAGGATCCTCCATATGCCCTCCTAGTAACTGCTAAGATAATAAAACTATATGGCATCCCTAGGTGTATCCTCAATTTAGGAGATTACCTCATTTTCTGGACATATCTCAACATTTTTAAAGCAAATGAAAACAAACTGTGTCAGCAAAAGGAAGCAAATATTACTTAGTGGTTCCAGATTAAGTCAGAACTAACATGGGGAGCTATCTTAGGATAATACCTGAAATTTAATCAAGTATCTCAAGCCAGATCTCAGGACTTGTAATTCTAGTGTTTCTTCTCACTTGTGGGTATGACAGCAACAAAAATTATCAGAAAAAAAAAAGGCAAAAAATAGCTATTGCCTCTAAATTGTAAGATATGGGGAAATGTCTAGAAAAAGTTAATTTCTCATACCAGTTTAGCATAAACTAGTGTAAAAGCTGCTCAGGAGTATTTCTGAATTACCAGCTTTTTTCCTACTTAGTTATAGTGCAAATAACAAGGCTAATCAATCTGTTGTTCTTTCTTTTTTTGTTAAGGTCAGGCTGCCTTTCCAGAGACCATGTTCCAATTTTATACATCTTTGAACTGTTGAAGCCCTATTTCTTAGGAAATAGTTTCTTAGGAAAACTTTCCCTTTATGGGACTTTAAAAACAAAAACTAATCACTAAGAATCATGAAGTACTGTCTGATGTTGAGTCAGAGTCACTTTCTGCAGCTTGGCTTGGGCTCTCTTCCTAGGGAACTCCTGGTATGGTCAAGACTTCTTGATTCCAAAACTATGCCTCAGTTACAGTCTCACACAGAATGTCCTTCAGTGCTGAGGCCTTCTCACTACAGAATATCCTTTTCCCAGGATATTACCTGGAAATTTTCCTTCCTTTTCCCTTTGATAGGTTGCTCAGAGGGCCTCCAATTTGTACAAGGCACCAGATCAACCAGCCTTCGTTCCCCTTCCTGTTCTGCTCTTGACTTTGCTGACTACAAAACCATGCCTGATATACCAAATATTTTTTTCAGTGTCCTTCACTACTTACTTCCCAATACTACTCATCTTTCAGAGCTCTCTAGTTCACCTTCTTGCCTTTAAAATGTTAATAAGTTTCTTAAGGGCAGGGACTACATTTCTTTTTAATTTTTATATCTCAAAAATTTAGTATAGTGCTTGGTATATAATAATATATTTAACAAGTGCTTGTTTCCTTCTCTTCAAAGATGGAAAAAAAAAACTTCAGAAGGAATCAAGTCCAGCCTGCACCAGAAAAGAAATTGTCAATTGTCCCCAACCAAGTGGCATCTAGCCTGTCATGGGAAAATTTCAGTGATGGGGATGTACTGCCTTATAAGCTAGTTCATTTCATGTCTGGATACTTCTAATTGTTAAGAAGTTTTTTCCTTACATGGAACATAAAAATCTGCCTCTCTGCAACTTTTATTCATTTCTTCTAGTTTTATTCCTATTACCCTAAGGAACCTGAGGGTAGGAAAACTTCTCATAGGCTCCACTTCCCCAAATCTTCTGAACTCCAGAGCAGGACCACTATTTACCAGAGTCCTACTGAGGTGCAAAGTCCCCTGGTGTTCATATTGCTAAATAAGACAACAATGGTAGAAAGAGAACAAGTGCCAGGAGGGTACAAAGTTACCACAGAAACAAGTCCCACAGAACAAGTCTTCTGTAGGTGAGTTTATGTAAGATTGAACAACGAATGAATTGAGAGTGAGAGACAGAAAAATAGCTAACCTGGCTTCAAAACAATTTCAGTTAACCCTTTCAGTTGCTCTGGCTCATATATACAGTGAAGATAGAAGAATCTCAGAGAGAACCAGAATCTCCACTGGCCAAAGGAGAGGGACAGAAAAAGCTACCACTTCATTAGTTTTAGGGTGTAGATATAGTAATGATCAAGTGAATCTTGATCTTAGGATATGGCTATGTAAGACTGTTTCCTTTAGGTTTCGAATCCGTTCTTTAAAACAAGAACCCTGTTTTATTCATTTTTGTATCTTCTTCAGGGTTTTGGTACAAAAGAAATGCCCATTAAATATTTGATAATTGAACAAATAGACTGCCTCATTGAATATTTTCTGTCACTAGCAATGCCCAAGCAGAAACTGGATAACCTTCTATCAGGAGACTACAAAGTACATTTCTATATTGGGAGAAGAGAAGGATTATGTAGCCTCCAAAGTCACTCGAAAGTCACTTTCTAATGTAACATAATAAATATAATATAATATAATAATGAGAACTATTCTCTGTGATTATGACACTAAAGACTTCATTCCAAGAAACATTACTTCTCTGTGGTGTCACTGAACAAAAGCAAACTCTCTTAACCAAAGACTCCAAATCAACTCCACTGCAATGGAACTATCTGCTTCCCAACTCACACTCAAAGTTGACAGGGGAAGGTTTAGGGGCCAGAGGAAATTCCAAGGAATTGTCCAAAATTTTCCATAAGGCATAGCTAAAAGTAAACCTATGTGAAAATTTCCCATTTCTTGTGGTCCTATGTATCAAAGTCAGGCAAGAAGTTCTTAGTCAGCAGCTCCATTTCCCCCCCACAAGCCTCTAGTTCAGTGTTCTAGAAGGTCAGCATCAAAACTAAAGGCTCCATTTTCATAGCCTGAGGCAATGCCTCGGGCTAGGCCTGGTCCCAATCTTTTGTATATAGGAAGTATCCTCTCCTTCTTCTCCCTGGACTTATCCCCTTTTCTGATTGTCTGACCAAACAGTCTTACCTGAGGGTGCAAAGCAGCCAGAAGCATATCAACCTGTACCTCCAACGTGCGGCTCCCCATGTTCACAGAAGCTTGAAGAATCTGCCCAAGACTCTGTTTATGAAGTGGAAAGGACTCAGCCAAGAGATTAGATACAATCCTTTGGTTGAGATGGGGGGGGGGGGGAACCTGTCCAAGGATCCATTCAATAAGAACATCCTTCTACTCCCCTGCCCAGTTCAATGCCAAAGAAATGGTAGTAACCTGCGATAGAACCCCTCATCATATATCCCAAAATAACCTCAGAATTGCAGGTCCGATTCACAGGGTCTTAGGGATACAAAGCTGCTACAGAAAGTATATTTCAAAAAGGAAGGTTAGTTTCCAGGACAGAAAGCATCTAACAAGAATGGGACTAAGTGTTTCCAGACCTCACCTAGATGTTATAAATCACTCCAATGGATCAGGAGAGACTGATTCAGTTCAGATTCCCAATTAGGCTAAGAACCTATAAAGGTTCTAGCAAGAAAACTTAAAAGAAACCTGGCATACATGACTTTAGGTAAGCAAGGCTACATTAAGGGGATCATTTTCATTTTCTATTTTTAAAACCTCCAGGGAAGAAAATTTAAGAACCACTAGCCTAACTATAGGAAATTTTTTCTTTTTATATATAACTTAAGAGGTTCTTGAAGCTCTTGAAGCAAAGGTGAGTTCTTTTTGAAGAGTCCTATGGCTGTATGTCCTTAGTGCACATATACATACATATGCCCAGAATGCTAAGATCCAGAGGATGAGGATTTAGTTCTCTAGATATTCCACAATAAAGTGTTGGCCTTTGCAGGTCAAGAACCTTGAGCCCAGTGGCTTACCTTGGATACATAAAAGGTCTCAGCATGCTTCTTATAGAGGGCAATGATTCCTGGGATAAGCCTGGGCAGCTGTTCCTCTAGCTTCTCACTGGGCAGCAGGTGACTCATGGGTCCCAGTGCCTCAACCACAGCCAGTCGAAGCTGGGAAAAGAAAAGTCAGTGCTCATCCAACCAATATCAACTAGCTAGACAATAGTAATTTAGCCTGAAACATCTGTGTAAAGTAATATACAGGCCTTAAGGGAGTGAGTGCATGAGAAACCACAGAATCTGCTCTGAGGGAGTTCAGCATGCAATCTCAGTGGGAAGATAAATGTGGACACATAGGAAATAATAAAGCAGCACAGGAGTCTGTCCCTGAGGGCTACTTAGCTAAGTAAAATCACATTCAGGTAAGATATCCCTGTGAGCTAGGATGGTCCAGAAAACCTTCAGCAAAGAAAAAGAAGTGAAGTTGGGCCTGACCTAGACATATCATTATTGGCTAGGTTCTTACTCTGTCAAATAGCATCATGAGATTTAAGGATGCAAATAAGAATGTGGGAAAGGAAAGTGAACACCTGTAATGCAGGAAGAAAGGAAATGAGGGAGAGAAGGAGGAAGGGAGTGAGAGAGGGAGAGAGGGAGAAAGGGAAGGGAAGGAGGGTAGGGAGAAAAGAAAACCACAAAAAAATTATTTGGAGAGGGCTATAATATAACCCTGATCAAAGCCCTATGTCTTTTCACCCCCAAAGGATTTTACTTTAAATCTGTCACCTTAGTCAACAAAGATTTTTAGTGAAGACCTAGGATAAAGAGGGATATTCTGTTAGAAGGTTTGGGTGAAGGGGAAATATAAAGAAAATTTCACAATTTCACACAATTTTTGCTCTCAAGATGCTTAAAAATAACAAAAGGATAGCACTAGTTATGCAGATACTATTTAGTTAGGAGGCAGCCCACATTCTTTACCTTTGCTTCCCGGCTCTGTAGCCAATGGTTGAAAAGCACATCAAAAGCACTGAAGATCTCAGTGGAAAATGTGTCCTTCCGGACAGTGGGATCTGGAGCTTGATCCAGATTAGCTAAGTATTCCAGGATACTGTCACTGAAGTGCTGCAGTGCTGTGGTACAAATAATGCCAAATGAATATCTGCTTTGATTTCCAAATATCATCAATATGCTATCATCACTTCAAAATCAATTTACAAAATGGCCAGCAAGTGAACGATGCCAACTTCTGAGGGTCAGTTATGACTACAATGCACTATTTGCTCTTTGCCTCTATGTACAGAAATCCTCAAAGACTAATTAATGTGCCACCTCCTCCATGAATTTTTTTTCTTTTCTTTTTCTTTTGGTGAGGAAATCAGGATTAAGTGACTTGCCCAGGGTCACACAGCTAGTGTCAAGTGTTTGAGGCTGAATTTTAACATGGGTCCTCTCTTTTCAACTGTGAAGTGATTCAGGTCAGTTCTGGTAGTCTTGTGATGAAGAGAATCATTTGTAACTGGGGAGAGGACTATGGGGACTGAGTGTGGCTCACAACCTAGTATTTTCACTTTTTTATTATTGTTTGCTTGCTTTTTGTTTTCTTTCTCTTTTTTTCCTCTTGATTGATTTTTCTTGTACAGCATGATAATTATGGAAATATGTTTAGAAGAATTGCACATGTTTAGCATATTGGATTACTTGCCATCTAGGAAGGAGGGCGAGGGGAAGGGAAGGAAAAAAAAATTGGAACACAAGGTTTAGTAAGTGAGAAAATTGAAAATTATCCATGCTTTATGTTTTGAAAATAAAAAGCTTTAATAAAAGATAGTAATTTAAAAATGGATCCTCCTAACTCCAGGGCTGGTGTTTTACCTCAGTGCATTGTATTAAGAGTCTAAGTTCCTTAGAGTGAGGGATTTTGTGACAGCTTTCAACTTTGCATATGCTGTAACTAGTGTAGCTCCTAGTACATACAGGGCAGTCACATAAATGACTTCAACTGTATCTCTGAACTAAAGGGAATATGAAACAGGAAATGGAAGGTGGTGGCACAGCAGGGATAAACTGCCTTTCCTGGGCTGCCTCTGGTGTGTGTGGGGGGGGGGGGGGCGGGGCGGAGATTTTACTCTCAGTGGGTCAGCTACTTGAAGCCAAGAAAAATGGAGCCACTTGAGAGGCAGGGCTCAACATCAACTGACCCATATACCTTCTAAAGGCAAGGGCCAAGGATCCTTGTGTTCAAGGTGCCTATTTGCCTTCCTCTGCCCCAAGGGAGGGTGCTTAAGGTCATGGTGAGAGAGTTGTGCCCTAAACTGCTTTCTTCCACAATGCATCTTTTCTCCCAAGAGGCTGGGCTTCTGCTTACATGTGAACATGGGTTCACTCTCATCTGCAGGTCAGAAGTTTTTCAAAGAATAGCTGTTCTAAAGTTCCTGCTGCAATTATAAAATAAGAAAGAACAAAGAAAGGAAAGGCCACAGAAGGCCCATTCTTACCAAAACAAAACACAGACTTCATCTGGTCTTGCCGGGCCAAGTTTAGCATCGGTAACATTGTTGTCAGAATGGAATTTAAGAAAGGCACCATTCCAAACACTATAGAAAAGAAAGACAAACTGCCGATCATTCTGTCATCCGACATTCATCCTGTCCTTTCTATTCATGAAACAGTAATCTATCCCAGGGACTGGAGGGAGACGTTTGCCAGGAGTTGTCCATTTCAACTAAATCTAATGCTGTTCATATTACAAAAGACAGGTGAAAATAAAGTCCATGGTGCCCAAAAACCCATTCTGAAAGTCCCATCTAGGCTGTGAAGAGAAGAGTAAGAGATGACATTCTGTCACAAGGTAGTATAAAAAAGCTTGAAGCTGATTAAAAAAATAGCCCAAAACACTCCCTCTAGTAACAAAGTACTCACCTCCCTTTGCTCAGACCACTCTCTTGAGACTTTTTCTCCCACAGAGATGTTAATGGTATCCATCTTTACTAAAGTCATGTCTCTCATCTATATAAAAGTGTTGGGGCGGGGGGAAGTACAAGGAGGAAGGTCCACACAATTTGATTTGCCTTAATTTGTAGATGGCTCCACAAGAAAGTACTGAGTTTCTGGCATCCCCATAAGGAGATGCTGCAGCCTGACTGCAGATGGAATCACTATAGAACGCTACAGAGATCCTTCCGGCAGAAACAAAATGTCTAAGCAGAGAGCCTCCTTTCACTCAGTGCCAAAGCAGAACTGCCTGGGCAAACAGTTTTTCACAAGGGCTGCCCCCACCACAGGCTGCTAATTAAAAGGTGTCCCACTCTAAGGAGCCATCCCTTGGACTACCAAACTCCATTGTTGTAGGAATGGCAAGGTATTATAAAAAGACCAGGGGCTCTTTAGCATCAGCAAACTTGGTAGAAACAATTGATTTTCCCAGAGCAGCTGGAGAAGTAGGAAGTTGTATGGCACAGTGAAAAATCCAAGAATAGGAATTCAGAAGGCTTGGGTTCTAGACCAGACTGTGCCACTAGGAAGCTTGGTAACATCTCAGCAATCACCTAAGTGAGTAATACAAGTATTATCGATCCCATTTTGTAAGATCACAGTCTTATAATCTCTCTAAGCCTTTGTTTCTTCAGCTGTAAAATGAGTGTCTTGACCTCCTCCTCTCTATGACTGTGCTTCTTTTAGATAGATATGGCTCATCTCTTTGCCAACATAAACCACTTCACAAACACAAACAATCCTATTCCATCCTGTCTTCTCCAATGGATTATTCTACTGGTCACCCCAATATTTATCAGCTTCCTCAGGGAAATACAGAAAGGTACATGAGAAAGAACTCTGGTCTCAGTATTACTGTTCGACCAAGCTGAAAGAAGGAACCAATTGTACTGATGGCTATAGACACTCAATCCCTGGGCCCTCCCTGCTCCAAGGCAGTGCTTGTGTTCCTTTCTAACTGATTCCCTATCTCCTCCAGAGGCTGAGCCAAACCTTCTCTTCTTACAAACTTTTCATAACTCCCCTTCTTTGTGTCTCTTATTTTGTGGAGAAAACTGAACTCTCTTTTCCCTTTCTTTGCACCTCAACCAAATCCTGCTAACATCAATCTGCACTCACTTCCCTTTCCCCAGCGTCTGACAATCTCTACTAAGGTCAGCTCCTCTAACTTGGCCTTAGTGTCCTCTCCATCTCTTCCAGGTTCCCCAGAAGACTGTTCACTCAGTTAACACCTTTCTCTCTTTAATCTTAAACATTAGAAGGACAAGAATTTAAGAATACTTCAAAGAACTAAGCTGTGACCACTGACAGAGTACTTTTTTTTTTAATCCATAAACACAGGATGAAAGATCTTATCTTTTATGAATGAGATACCTTTAAAAAAAACCTTTATTTAATATTTTGTTTTCCCCCAATTATAACCTAAATACAATTTTTAACATGTTTTTTTTAAATGTTAAGTTCCAAACTCTTTCTCTATCCTCCCCCTCATTGAAAAGGCAATTTGATATAGTTTATAGATATATGTGTATATATATATATACATATATGTTCATGCACAACATTTTCACATTAGTCATATTGTAAAAAGAAAACACAACCCTTCCCCCCAAAAAAAACCCAAGAAAAATAAAGAAAAAAAAATTAGTATCTATGCTATCTATGCTCAGACTACAACAATTCTTTCTCTGAAGACAGAATTTTTATCAAAAGTCCTTCAGAACTGTCTTGAGAATTTTTATCAAAAGTCCTTCAGAACTGTTTTGAATCACTGCATTGCTGAGAAGAAAAAGTCATTCACAGCTAATCATCTTACAACATTGCTGTTACTGTTTATAATGCTCTCCTGGTTCTGTTCACTTCACTTTGCATGGGTTCATGTAAATCTTTTCAGCTTTTTTTTGAAAGCAACATGTTCATCATTGTTTATAATAGTCTAATAGTATTCAATTACAGTCATATACTATAACTATCAGCTATTCCCCAACTAATGGGCATACCTTAAATTTCCAATTCTTTGCCACCACTAAAAAACCTGCTATAAATATTTTTGACCATACAAGTCTCTTTCCTTTTTTTAAAAAATCTCTTTAGGATATAGATCTAGTAGTGGTATTGCTAGATCAAAATACAGTTTTGTAGTTCCAAATTGTCCTCCAGAATGGTTGGATCAGTTCACAACTGCACCAAACTTGCATTAATGTCTTAATTTCCCTACATTCCATCCAACATTGTTCATATTAATCAGTCTCTTAGGTGAAGGATGGCACTTCGTGGTTTTTTAAATTTGCATTTCTCTAATCAATATTGATTTAGAGCAAATTTTCATATATCTTATATATAAAGATAGCTTTGATTACTTTGAAAACTGCTTGTTCATATATTTTGATCATTTATCAATTGTGAAATAGCTCTTATTTTTACAATGTGAATTTTCTATATATTTGAGAAATGAGGTCCATATAAGAGATATTTGCTGTAAATTTTTTTTTTTCATACTTATGACTACTGGTTATTTCCTTCCATCCTATTTTCTCCCTGTTTATCCTATTCTCTCCTTTCACCCTGTCCATCCTAAAAAGTGTTTTGCTTTTGACTATTGCCTCCCCTAACCTGCCCTTCCTTCTATCACCACTCCCTCACCCCCTGCACCCTTATTTCCTTCTCTTCATACTTTCTTTTAGGGTAAGATAGATTTCTATACCATGTATACCCTCTTTGAACCAATTATGATGAGAGTAAGGCTCAAGGCTCCCACCCACCCCACTATCTTCCCCTCTAATGTAAATGCCCTTTTATGCCTCTTTTATTTGAGATAATTTGCCCCATTCTTCCTCTCTTCCAATTAATTCCTCTCACCCCTTTATTTAATCTTTTTAGATATCATCCCTATGTGTATATATACACGTGTGTTTGTATGTGTATGTTTAACCTTATTGAGTTCTTTATGATTTACCTTTCTATCCTCCTGAGTCTTTTATTTGAAAGTAAAAGTTTCTATTCAACTCTGGCCTTTTCATCAGGAATTCTTGAAAATCCTGTTACTCTGAATGCCTGTTTTTTCCCCTAAAGAATCATGCTCTGAACTGATGCTGAGTGAAATCAGCAGAACCGGGAGAACATTATACACAGCAACAAGACTATACGATGATCAATTTTGATGGACATGGTTCTCTTCAACAATGATGTGATTCAAACCAGTTGTGCTGCGATGAAGATAGTCATATACATCCAGAGAGAGGCCTGTGGGAACTGAGAGTGAACCACAACACAGCATTTTAACGCTTTCTGTGAATATTTCCATGCATTTTGTTTTCCTTCTTAGGTTGTTTTTTTCTTCTTCTCTTTCTAGATCTGATGTTTCTTGTGCAGTAAGATAACTGTATAGATATGTATACATGTATTGTATTTGTCATATAATTTATCCTATCTAGCATGTATTAGATTACCTGTCATCTAGGGGTGGGGGGTGGGGGGAAAGGAAAGAAAAAGCTTGGGAAAAAAAAAGTTTTTGTTTTTTTTTTCAAAGGTCAATGTTGAAAGGTCACTCATATGTTTTGTAAATAAAAAGCTTTATAAAAAAAAGAATCATGCTCAGTTTTTTTGAGTAGGTGATTCTTGGTTGTAATTCTAGGTCCTCTGCTCTCTGGAATATATTCTAAGCCTTCAGCTCCTTTGATGTAGAAACTGCTAGATCTTATCTTATTGTGACTGTGGCTCCATGATATTTTAATTGTTTCTTTCTGGCTGGTTGGAATATTTTATCCTTGATCTAGGAGCTCTGGAATTTGGCTATAATTTTCATTCTGAGAGCTTTCAGGAGGTGAGTGTTACATTCTTTCAATTTCTATTTTACCCTCTGGTTGTAGGATATCATTGCAGTTTCCTTAAAACTTTCTTGAAATACAGTATCTAGCTCATTTTTTGTTTATGGTTTTCAAGTAGTCCAGTAATTTTAAATTATCTCTCCTGAATCTATTTTCCAGGTCACTTGCTTTTCCAATGAGATAGTTCACATTTTATTCTATTTTTTCATTCTTCTGATTTTGTTTTTATTGTTTCTTGCTGTCTCATACAACTTGCCCAATTCTTAATTTTTAAGGAATTATTTTCTTCAATAAGTTTTTGTATCTCCTTTTCCATTTGGTTGATTCTACTTTTCAAGGCATTCTTTTTCTCACTAGATTTTTGTACCTCTTCTACTATTTGGCCTGTTCTGTTTTTTAAAGTGTTATTTTCTTTATTTTTTGTGTCTTTTTTACCAAGCCACTGACTTTTTCCCATGTTTTTTTTTTTAATCACCGTAATTTATTTTTCCAATTTTCCCTTTATCTCTTTAATGAGATTTTTAAAACCCTTTTGAACCCTTCCAGAAATTCTTGTTGGGCCTGAGGCTAATTCACATTTTTCTTTGAGGCTTTGGATATAGCAGTTTTGGCTTTATTGCCTTCTTAGTTTATTTTGATCTTTCCTGTTAACACAATACCTTTCTATGCTCAGGATATTTTTTGGTGATTTATTCATTTTTTTCCAGGCTATTTCTTGACTTTTTTTATATTAAAGTTGGGGTCTGATCTGGGGTCAAAGGGGCACTGGCCCAAACCTCAGATTTTTTTGTACAGCTGTTTTCAGAACTAACTTATAAGATTTCAGTTCTTCCAAGGTGATATGATTTCATGAGAGATGGTCACTGCTGTCCTGGCCTGTGCTCTAATCGGTGAGCAATCACAAATTTTTTTTTCAACCCTGAAACTGTATCTGACCAGGGTCCCAGCATCCCTACAGAGGCAAGCTATGGTGCAATGGTGGCCCAGGACTATGACCTGGATCTGAGTATGGGTAACAAAGCAGTCTTCCACCCAGTGCCAGCAAAAGATGCCTGTAATTTCCTTCAGACCAGTTGTCTAACCCCTTTACAATCTGTGAACTGAGAGCTCCAGAAGCAGCTGCTGCTATCCCTGCTTCTGTCACCCTCAAGGTCTGAGGCTGGTTTGGACTGAGGTCTATGCTGGCACAGCCCATGTTGGACAATGCTCCACTCTCATTTCCAGTGTGACTGACCTTTCCTTCCAAAAGTTGTCTTAGACTGAAAATTTGTTTCACACAGTTCTTTTGTGGCTCTGCTGCTTCAGAATTTGTTTTGAGGCATTATTTAAAGATATTTATTTGGAAGGGAATTTGGAGGAGCACAGGTTGAGTCTGACTTTTCTCCACCATCTTGGTTTTGCCCTCTAACTATATCTTTTTATCCATAAAATATAGGAAAAATTTTTTACTTTAAAGTAAAATTAGAATAAACTTTTTGTATCAATCAATGTGCCCAGTCTTTCTAATGTTAAGCTCTCCGTGTTTTCTGGTTCCTCTCCTACTACCTCAGAAAAGTTCAATTTTCTTTACTCTTTAAAAAAAAGCAAAAAAAAAAAAAAAAAATCCAAAAAATTTCAATGGATCCACTATCATCCTCTCAAACCATTGTCTTCTCTCCTTCCTTTCTCACATTCCCAGAAAAACCTATGTATACTTTCTGTCTTTACTTCCTCTTTTCTTTTCATTGGCAATCAAGCTTCCAATTTCATTATTCTACTGAAACTGCTCTCTCCAAAGTTAGAAATAACCTCTTACCTGTTAATTATGATGGCTTTTTCTCAGTCATACTTCTAGACCTAAATGCTTCGTGTGACAGTGCTGACTACCTCCTTTATACTCTCTTCTCTCTATGCTTTTTAATGACAATTTTCTTGATTGCTTCCTTTCCTATTCTATTTAACCACTCCTTCCCAGTTTCCTTTGCAGATTCATCACTCAGTTCATGCTCCCTGGATGTTCCCCAAGTATCTATCTTGGGTTTCTTACTCATTTCCCTCTATACTTTCTCTTTCCTAGTGAACTTATCAGCTTCCATGGGCTTGTCACTTCTATACTGATGACTCCTAAATCTACATATCTAGCCTCTAATACTATCCTGAGCTTCAATTTTGCATCACCAATTACATAAGTCACAGAGAAATCTCAAACTCAACATGTTCAAAACTGAATTCATTAGTTTACCCCCCTCTTCCAAACTTCAAAAGCACAACTAAACTTCAGTCCTTCAAATTCATAATTTTTTTTTAATTGGGTAATTCTTCAACAATAACCCTTACATAGCTTTCCGTTACAAATTTTTCCCCCCAACTCCCCACCCCTCCCCTAGATGGCAGGATATCCACTACATGTTAATTATGTTAAAATATTGGCAAATCGAATATATGTATACCTATTTCCAAACTTATCATTGTTGTGCAAGAAAAATCTTATCTACACAAACGATATATCAGATAAAGGAAACACAATGTAAGCAAACATCAATCAAGGAGTATGAGAAGGTTATGTTGTGGTCCACATTTCACATTCCTCTCTCTGGGTGTATATGGCTTTCTTCAGTGAACAACTGGAGGTGGTTTGAAACATTTCATTGTTGAAGAGAGCCATGTCCATCAGAATTGATCGTCATATAGTACTGCTGTTGCCATGTATAATGATCTCCTGGTTCTGCTCATTTCACTCAGCATCAGTTCATGTAAGTCTCTCCAGGCCTCTCTGTAGTCTTGTTGCTTTTCCTTTCTTGCTTTACGATAATATTCCATAATATTCATATACCATAATTTATTCATTCAGCCATTCTCCAATTGAAGGGCATCTATTCAATTTCCAGTTTCTAGCCACTACAAAAAGGGCTGCCACAAACATTCTTGCACATGTGGGGCCTTTTCCTTCCTTTATGATTTCTTTGGGATATAAGCCCAATAGAAATGCTGCTGGGTCAAAGGGTATGCACAGTTTGATAACTTTTTGAGCATAGCTCCAAATTGTTCTCCAGAATGGCTGTATCCGTTCACAGCTCCACCAACAATGCATCAGTGTCCCAGCCCTCCCACAACCCCTCCAGCATTCATCATTAACTTTTCCTGTCATTTTAGCCAATCTGACAGGTGTGAAGTGGTATCTCAGGGTTGTCTTGATTTGCATTTCTCTGATCAATAGTGATCAAATTCATAATATTGATGAGCTTAACTCCACAGTATTTTTCCTTATCTTACATATCCTAAAAGTTGCCAAATCTTGCTATTTCTATCTCCACAATACCTCTCAAATCTGACTCCTTGTTAGTCACATAGTTACCATCTTAGGCCAAAGACTTATCTCTTCTTGCAATTGCCTCCTCATTGGTTTTCCTGACAAGTCTCTTTTAACATTTTAGTTTTCCTTCTATAGTGTTACCAAAATTATTATCCTTAAGTATATATCTAATTATATTATTCAACCACTCAATAAGTACCAGTGGCTCTCTTTTGCCTCTATAATGAAATAAAAATTTCTGTTTAGTTTTTAAAGTCCTTTATCATCTTGCCCTCATCTTTCCAGATTCAATAGACATTATTTTTCATCCAACCAAACTAGCCTTTTTTTCTATCTGTCAAGACAACTTAAATCCTCTCTCTGTGCCTTTTCACATGTAATCTCTCATGCCTATAATGTACTCTCTCCTCACTTCCACCTAACAGAATATCTTTTCCTTCAAGTCACAACTCAAATATTACCTTCACATGATGCCTTTTTATTGTTCTCTTTAATGTCTTACAGCCCTGTCTTCTCAAACTCCCTTGAATTTAACTATTTTGTATTCATCCTTTGTATTTATTCTTTATATACTGATGTATGTCTTCTCTGTCTTCTCCACTGGAATATCAGATCCTCGGAGGTAATTATTATTTAATTACTTGCAAATGTATCCCTGATACTTAGCACAGTTTTTGGCATATAGTAGGTGATAAATACTTCTAGTTTAACCCACATGATCCTGCTTCTAGCACTGTCTGCAGTCTTGAGCAAATAGCTTCTTATAAGTTTTACAACTAATGTTAGAGGTAAAATTACAATTCAGGTTTCTTGGGTCCATAGCAGTCACTCTATCTCAGTAAGTTTGTCCTGTATCCCCCACAATAAAATGTGAATTCAAGGATAGTGGTTTCTTTTCTTTTGTGTCTCCTAGCGACTCTTAGATGCAGAGGAAACAAAAGTTGTAGACTAAATACTCCTTAAAAGGAACATGGTACAAAATATTCTTCCTCAAGTCACATAAGGGAATTTACAACAAATTGACAAATTGCCCTCCTTACAAGAAACCCAGTATCCAAGGATGATGCAAGAGGACATGAAGACCACCTGGACTTGAATGTGATGACTTTCAGTGCTCTTCAGGCTTTGCTTAACCTTGGGTTTGTTTCTCAATCACTGGGAAGGTTGTGGGCCTGTGCTAGAATCATACTGGTTATGAAGTCTTGGCATTCCTTTTCCCACTAGCCTAAATATGATGGCCTTTATGGAATCCTCCTCTAGAACAATTCAAAGCCTTGCTTCTTAGAACTGGACTCTGAATTTCTTTAAAGCGTAATTTAAAAGGTATTATTTCTCCAGGAAGAAATAATACCACCATAAACAAAGTATTTTGTACTTTCCCATAAACAATTTCATTTAATCATCATTTATAACAACACGATTAAACAAGTAGAGTAGATACTATGTAGCTAGAAGGAAACTAAAGTCCAGAGTAATTAAGGACTTGTCAAAAGTCACATTTGAGTCAGTGAGAACACTGTGACTAGAAAGCCTGACCTTCTAACTGCCAGCTGTAGGCTCTTTAACAAGTATAGTAATAAATGATATTTATATATATTTTATATACAGATATATAAAATATATATAATTTAAGCTTTTCAAAACACATTGCATTATCTCATTTGAGCCTCACAACAACCCTCAGAAGTAGGTTCTTCAGGTCTTATTACTGCCATTTTGCAGGTAAGAATAAGGCTCACTGAAGAGAAATGACTTTGCCATTGTGACCCAACTAATGAGTGTTAGGTAAAGGGTGTTAGCCTTGGTCTTCATAACTACATATCTAGCACTCTAGCCACCACAGTATGGGAATACTTTTGCTAACTTAGGATTAAAATGGTCAGAAGAGGGAGCAAGAGGAAGAACATAAACGGAACCTACCATTGGTGATGGAGAGGTTTGCAAATGTCTGCATGACAAAATAATGAGGCAGGATCCCTGGCTGAAATTTGGTCAAAACCTCCTCCATAACTTTGTTGATAAATCGTTTCCCCACAGCAACAAGGACACTGCTTGCAGCCTGCTGCCAATCCAGGATAAGTTCCTAGATCACAGTGAATGGACATAAGAGACACACCAAGCATTCAAACAGTAACATTCAGGAAGGCAAGTCAGAGCTAAAACATCATTAAAAACCATGAGGTAAAAGAGAAGCACTTTTTAAACCAAGAGGGAGACCCCTGTGCTTGAGATATTGGTATTAGTATAAGGTGGGGGACAGAGATGCTATTGGACTTTTTGTGCTCCCCACAATAACCAAGAGCCAACCTAAATGTCATGTTAAGAGTCATCACTATAATACACTGCTGATGAAACTATTAATTAGTACAATAATTCCAGAAAACAATTTAGAATTATGCTAAAAAAAAAAAAAGCAACAAAAAAGTCACTTTTGATTCAGATATATGTGCCCAGGGAAAACAAAGACAAGAAGAAAAATTCCATGTACACAGAAATACTTTTATGGGATAACTAAGAACTGAAAACAAAGGTAACTGTCTATCAAATGAGAAATGGCTAAACTGTTGTAGATTAATATATATTGTGTAAAAATTATATGTAAAAAATGATGATTATGAATTCAGAGGCTCATGGAAATGCCCCATTTTTGACATCGTTTAAGCAAAGACTGAATATCAACTTGTCAGGTATATTAAAATGGGAATTCTTTGCATATATAGGTCAGCCTAGATGGGCACTGAGTTGCTTCAAACTCTCACATTCTGTGATTTTATGGAAATTTGCCTCCCTTTCCTTTTTATAGAAGCAGAGGACTAATTGCCAGACTGGAATGATGTTAACTTTTTTTTTTTCCCTGAAATGTTTTTTTCTTTCTTTTCCTCCATTAAAAATACTTATTATAGGGCAGCTAAGTGGCACAGTGGATAGAGCTCCAGCCCTGAAGTCAGGAGGACCTGAATTCAAAACTGGTCTCGGACACTTAACATTCCCTAGATATGTGACCCTGGGCAAGTCACTTAACCCCAATTGCTGCAGGAAAATAAATAAATAAATAAAACAAAACTTGTTATAAAGGATGATTTGCTGGGGGGTGGTGGTGGTTAAGGAATATATCTAGAAATGAAGGTGATATAAAAGCAAAAGATATCAATAAATTTAAAAGAAGAAACTAGAGTCTCTCAAAAGCCTGGAGGAAGCAAACCACAGCTTCATAGATCCATAGTGTGCACATGCAACTATGGGCTAAACAGTTTCTAGGGAGAAACAAAAACAAACAAAAAATCATTAAGTGACCAAATGATGGCCTGTGTGACAGAACACAAATCCTTTTCAAAACTCTAAGAGGCCCCAGTCATCATTCTTGTTGAAGATGTGGAATCACATCATGTCAGAGTTAGACAAAATCAAGTACACATGTAATCCATTGCCCTCATTTTACTAATAGGGAAACTGAGCTCAGGCAGGATAAATGACTCACGTGAACACACAAGGTAAGTCAGTGACACAGACAACATTAGAAATCTTATAGGTTCTATAATTAGGTTTTGTAACTCCTAGTTGGAGAGCTCTTTCCACAATACCATGCTCTGTTCCTACCTTTGCTTTCCATAACGATTAATTCAGAAGTTTAAAAGTAAATAACAAGATTCTTGAAGTGCTCCACAGGACTGCATGCCTGAATTCACAACCCCTTCTCAGAGATCCAAAAACTATAGAGAATAGGATTTGATTGAGAAAGTATAATCTTCCAAGGAATGAGTCCCACTATAGCTCCTATGGAATAATAAATACTATGCTCTGGTTTTAGTTTCCTCACTTGAAAAACTCAATTCATTTTGCATCCAAATCTTTATCTCAGGAGCTTTAAGAGGATTAATATAAACTCCTGGGTCCTCTACAACAGTGAAGTCAAACTCAAGTGACATATTAGCTTACAAAACTACAAATTAAAGTTATTTATTTTATGATGTATTTTTATTTATTTTGTTCAACATTTCCCAATTACATTTTAATCTAATCCTTCAGCACTGGAAAGTGTGTGGGCTGAATGCAACACAGGACCTCTAATCTGATGATTCTGCTCTAACAGGCATCCTTAAACCATAATAGACAGTTGAGAAACACATTTTAATTATTTCAGTGCTGTTACTAATATGCAATCTATGGCTAAAGACAGAATTTACTGGCAAAATAAGCATGTCACTCATCAAGGCAGAATATAAAAACTGCTAATGCCGTCAGCTCTTACCTTAGTTTTGGTCATTTCATTTGAGGCCAAAATGATAACAATTTTGGCTGTGCAGCGATCCAGCTCATCTATGTTGTTCTTCACAATCGTTTCCATGGCCTTCAGGATGATGACTCGGTATGGGTATGCTAGCTAAAAGCAAAGAACAATCCCCATGTCAATCTGGGAGCTCACTACTCAATTTAATGCTCAGAAAGGGACTGAAGAATTCCTATACATTCCTAATACATGGCAAAGTTCAGTTAGGCTGAGCTTACCTATGTGGTCATTGGTTCTAAAGCCTGCTACTGCAGACTGCACAGCTGAATCTATGCAGTCTTTTCTCTACTAGGCCACAGAAACCTCTTCACTTTAGAAGCTCACTCCACCCCTCATATTTAACTTTTCACTTTGGAAGTATCTTTTGCCCCTGTGGTCTTACCTTTTTTCCCCTGAAAAAAATTTTTTTTCCAATTACATGTAAAAAAAATTAATATTCAGTTTTTAAAATTTTGAGTTCCCAATTCTCTTCCTCCTCTCCTCCCTGTTCCCCCTTCTTTGAAAAGGCAAGTAATTTTATATAGGTGATATCTGTTTAGACATACAAAAGCTATTTCTACCCATATTAGTCATGCTCTCCGCAAAAAAAAAAAACATGAAAAAAATGATAAAGTGAAAAACATTATGTTTCAATGTGCATGCAGACTTCATCAGTACTTTCTCTGAAGAGAAAGAATCATTCATAAGAAACCTATTATAAATCCTTTGAGTTGTCTGGGATCACTGTATTGCTGATAGGTATACCCAAGTCATTCACAGTTGATCCTCATAAAATATTGCTATTACTGAGTGCAATGTTCTTTTGGTTCTCCTCAGTTTAAATAAAACTTTCCAGATATTTCTGAAAATTTCCTGATAGTCATTTCTTATACCACAATAGAATTCCATCACAATCATAAACCACAACTTGTTCAATCATTCCCAAATTAATGAGCATGCCCCTAAATTTCCAATTTGTTGCCACCACAAAAAGAGCTGCCATATTTTGGTACACACAGGTCCTTTTCTTTGTAAAAAATCTGTCATTTTCCTTTTCTGTCATATCAACCAATTTGAAAGGGGGTAGTGCCTCAGAGCTGTTTTAATTTGCATTTCTGTAACCAGTATAACTGGTCATATAACTGCATATAGCTTAAAATTCTTCATTTGAAAACTTTCTGCTCATATCCTTTGATCATTTATCAATTTTAGAATGATTCATATTCTTTATTTAATAAACATGACCAACATGCAAATTTTTTTTAAAAAGCTTTTTATTTTCTTTTTATTAAAGCTTTTTATTTACAAAATATATGTATGATTGTTGGTGGAACTGTGAATGGATCCAACCATTCTGGAGAGCAATTTGGAGCTATGCTCAAAAAGTTGTCAAACTGTGCATACCCTTTGAACCAGCAGTGTTTCTACTGGGTCTATATCCCAAAGAGATCTTAGAGGAGGGAAAGGGACCCACCTGTGCAAGAATGTTTGTGGCAGCCCTTTTTGTAGTGGCTAGAAACTGGAAACTGAAGGGATGCCCATCAATTGGAGAGTGGCTGAATAAATTATGGTATATGAATGTTATGGAATATTATTGCTCTGTAAGAAACGACCAGCAGGACGATTTCAGAGAGGCCTGGAGGGACTTGCATGAACTGATGCTGAGTGAAATGAGCAGAACCAGGAGATCATCCTACACAGCAACAAAAGTATTACATGATGATCAATTCTGATGGACATGGCTCTCTGCAACAAAGAATTGTCTCAAACCAGTTCCAATTGTTCACTGAAGAAAACCATATACACCCAGAGAGAGGGAAATGAAATATGGACCACAACGTAACATTTTCATGATCTCTATTGACATTTGCTTGCATTGTGTTGCCTTTCTCTGATTCTTTTTTTTTTTCTTGTAGATAGGATTTTTCTTGCATAACTTCTCAAGCATTTCAACATTATTAACATGTAGTGTACTTCCTGCCATCTGGGGAGGGGAGGGGACTGGGGGTAAAATTTGTAATGGAAAGCTTTGTAAAGATCAATGTTGGGGAAATACCCATATATATGTTATACAAATAAAAAGCTTTAATAAACAAAAAAATATATATATATATGTATGGGGGCAGCTAGGTGGCACAGTGGGATACAGCACCAGCACTGAAGTCAGGAGGACCTGACTTCAAATCTGATCTCAAACACTTAACACTTCCTAGCTGTGTGAACTTGGGCATGTCACTTAAACAACTGCCTCAGCAAAAAGCAAAAAACAAACAAACAAACAAACAAACAAAACACATATGTATGGGTAATTCTTCAACATTGGCCCTTACAAAGCTTTCTGTTACAAATTTCCCCCCCCAATCCCCACCCCTCCCCTAGATGGAAGGAAGCCCACTACATGTTAATTATGTAAAAATACTTGACAAATTGAATATATGTATACATATTTCCACACTTATCATTTTTGTGCAAGAAAAATCGTATCTACAAGAAAGAAAAATCAGAGAAAGGAAACACAATGCAAGCAAACATCAATAGAGAGCATGAAAATGTTATGTCGTGGTCCACATTTCATATCCCTCTCCCTGGATGTATATGGCCTTCTTCACTGACCAATTGGAACTGGTTTGAAACATTTCATTGTTGAAGAGAGCCATGTCCATCAGAATTGATCATCATATAGTATTGTTGTTGCCATGTACAATGATCTCCTAGTTCTGCTCAATTCACTCAGCATCAGTTCATGCAAGTCTCTCCAGGCCTCTCTGAATCATCCTGCTGGTCGATTCTTATAGAACAATAATATTCCATAACATTCATATAGCATAACTTATTCAGCCATTCTCCAATTGATGGGCATCCATTCAGTTTCTAGTTTCTAGCCACTACAAAAAGGGCTGCCACAAACATTCTTGCACATGTGGGGCCCTTTCCTTCCTTTAAGATCTCTTTGGGATATAAGCCCAATAGAAACACTGCAGGGTCAAAGGGTATGCACAGTTTGATAACTTTTTGAGCATAGTTCCAAATTGCTCTCCAGAATGGTTAGATCCATTCACAGTTCCACCAACAATGTATCAGTGTCCCAGCCCTCCCACATCCCCTCCAACATTTGTTATTATCTTTTCCTGTCATCTTAGCCAATCTGACAGGTGTGTAGTGGTACCTCAGAGTGGTCTTAATTTGCATTTCTCTAATCAATAGTGATTTGGAGCACTTTTTCATATGACTAGAAATGGTTTTAATTTCGTCATTTGGAAATTGTCTGTTCATATCTTTTGCCCATTTATCGAATGGAGAGTGGCTTGAATTCTTATAAATATGAGGCAATTCTCTATATATTTTAGAAATGAGGCCTTTATCAGAAACCTTAAACGTAAAGATGATTTTTCCAATTTATTGCTTCCCTCCTAATTTTGTCTGCATTGGTTTTGTTTGTACAAAAACTTTTTAACTTAACATAATCAAAATTATCTATCTGGTGTTCAATTAAGAGTTCCAATTTTTCTTTGGATATAAATTTATTCCATCTCCACAAGTCTGAGAGGTAAACTATCCTATGTTGCTCTAATTTGCTTATAATATCACTCTATATCTAAATCATGAATCCATTTAGTCTTATCTTGGTATGTGGTTTTAGATGTGAGTCAAGCTCTAATTTCTTCCACACTAGTTTCCAATTTTCCCAGCAGTTTTTGCCAAATACTGAGTACTTATCCCACAAGCTGGGGTCTCTGGGTTCATCAAGCACTAAATTGCTATAGTTATTGCCTAGTTTGTCCTGTGATCCTATTCTATGCCACTGATAGACTACTCTATTTCTTAGCCAGTACCAAATGGTTTTGATGACCACTGCTTTATGATATAGTTTTAGATCTGGTACAGCAAGGCCACCTTCATCATCCTTTTTTTTATTAATTCCCTTGAAATTCTTGACCCTTTGTTCTTCCAAATGAACCCTGCTATTATTTTTTTCTAGATTTGTAAAATAATTTCTTGGGAGTTTGGTATGGCAGTAAATAAGTAAATTAGTTTGGGTAGTATTGTCATTTTTATTATATTCGCTCGGCCTACCCATGAGCACTTGATGTTTTTCCAATTGACTAGGTCTGACTATTTGTGTGGAAAATGTTTTGTACTTTAGTTCGTATAGTTCCTGACTTTTCCTCGGCAGATAGATTCCCAAATACTTTATACTATCAACAGTTATTTTGAATGGAATTTCTTTTTGTATTTCTTGCTGTTAAACTTTGTTGGTGATATATAAAAATGTTGATGATTTATGTAGATTAATTTGCAACTTTGCTAAAGTTGTGAATTGTTTCTAGCAGTTTTTTAGTTGAGTCTCTAGGGTTCTCTGTAAAGTATACCATCATATCATCTGCAAAGAGTGATAATTTGGTTTCCTCATTACTTACTCTAATTCCTTTAATCTATTTTTCTTCTCTTACTGCCAAAGCTAACATGTCTAATGCAATATTAAATAGTAATGGTGACAATGGGCAGCCTTGTTTCACTCCTGATCTTACTGGGAATGGTTCCAGTTTGTCCCCATTACATATGATGCTTGCTGATGGTTTTAAATAGATGCTACCGATCATTTTAAGGAAAAGTCCATTTATTCCTATATTCTCTAGTGTTTTTAATAGGAATGGGTGTTGGATTTTATCAAATACTTTTTCTGCATCTCTTGAGGTAATCACATGATTTTTGTTAGTTTGGTTATTAATATAATTAATTATGCTGATAGTTTTCCTAATATTGAACCAGTCCTGCATTCCTGGTATAAATCCCACTTGGTCATAGTGTACTATCCTGGGGATGACTTTCTGTAATCTCATTGCTAATATCTTATTTAAAATTTTTGCATCAATATTCATTAGGGAAATTGTTCTATAGTTTTCTTTCTCTGTTTTCACCCTACCTGGTTTAGTTATCAGCACCATATCGGTATCATAGAAGGAATTTGATAATACACCTTCTTTCCCTATTCTTTCAAATAGTTTATATAGTATTGGAATTAATTTTTCTTTGAATGTTTGGTAGAATTCACATGTAAATCCATCTGACCCTGGAGATTTTTTCTTAGGGGGTTAATTAATATAGCTTGTTCTATTTCTTTTTCTAAAATGAGGCTATTTAGGGGCAGCTAGGTGGCGCAGTGGTTAGAGCACCAGCCCTGAAATCAGGAGGACCTGAGTTCAAATCTGGTCTCAGACACTTCCTAGCTGTGTGACCCTGGGCAAGTCACTTAACCCCAATTGCCTAAGCAAAAAAAATAAAAATAAAAATAAAATGAGGCTATTTAAATAATTTATTTCCTCTTCTGTTAACTTGGGCAACCTATATTTTTGTAGATATTCCTCCATTTCTTTTAGATTATCAAATTTATTGGCATAAAGTTGGGTAAAGTAACTCCTAATTATTACTCTAATTTCCTCTTCATTGGAGGAAAGTTCTCCCTTATTTTTGAGACTTAACAATTTGATTTTCCTCTTTTCTTTTTCTAATCAAACTAACTAAAGGCTTATTTATTTTGTTGGTTTTTTTTATAAAACCAGCTCTTAGTTTTATTTATTAATTCAATATTATTATTTTCAATTTTATTAATCTCCCCTTTTATTTTCAGAATTTCCAATTTGGTATTTAATTGAGGGGTTTTAATTTGCTCTTTTTCTAGCTTTTTTAATTGTAAGCCCAATTCATTGACCTTCTCTTTCTCTATTTTTTGCAAGTAAACATCTAGAGATATAAAATTACCCCTTATAACCACTTTGGCTGTATCCCACAAATTTTGGTATGTTGTCTCATTATTGTCATTCTCCTGAATGAAATTATTGATTGTATCTATGATTTGCTCTTTCACCCATTAATTCTTTAGGATTAGATTATTTAATTTTCAATTACCTTTTGGTCTATTTTCTCCTGGCCTTATATTGCATGTAATTTTTATTGCATCATAGTCTGAAAAAAAATGCATTTACTATTTCTGCCTTTCTGCATTTGATTTTGAGGTTTTTATACCCTAACACATGGTCAATTTTTGTATAGGTTCCATGAACTGCTGAGAAAAAAGTAAACTCCCTTCTATCTCCATTCAATTTCCTCCAAAGATCTATCATACCTAACTTTTCTAACATTTTGCTTACCTCCCTAACTTCTTTCTTATTTATTTAGTGGTTTGATTTATCTAATTCTGAGAAAGCAAAGTTGAGATCCCCCACTAGTAGTTTTGCTGTCTATTTCTTCTTGCATCTCTGTTAATTTCTCTTCTAGGAATTTGGATGCTATATCACTTGGTGCATATGTTTAGTATTGATACCGCTTCATTATCTATGGTATCCTTTAGTAAAATATAGTTTCCTTCCTCATCTCTTTTGATTAGATCTATTTTTGCTTTTACTTGGTCTGAGATAAGGATTGCTACCCCTGCTTTTTTTTGTTCACCTGAAGCATAATAGATTCTGCTCCAGCCCTTTACCTTCACTCTGTATGTATCTCTATGTTTTAGATGTGTTTCTTGTAAACAACATATTGTAGGATTCTGGCTTTTAATCCAGTCTGTTATCCGCTTCCATTTTATGGGAGAGTTCATCCCATTCACATTCACAGTTAAAATAACTAAATCTGTATTTCCTGCCATCTTATTTACCCAAAGTTATGTTTTTCTCTTTCCTTTCCCCTTTCTCCCTTCCCCCCTCCCCAGTATTTTCTTTTTGATGACCACCTCCCTTTAACAGTCCTCTCCCCTTTAGAGCCCCTCCCTCTTTTTTTACACAAAAGCTTTTTATTTTCAAAACATATGCAATTTTCAACATTCACTTCTCTAAAAACTTGTGTTCCAAATTTTTTTCTCCCTCCCTTCCCCTCTCCTAGATGACAAATAATCCAAAATATGTTAAACATGTGCAATTCTTCTATACATAATTCCACAATTATCTTGCTGCACAAGAAAAATAGGATCAAAAAGGAAAAAAAATCAGAAAGAAAACGAAATGCCAACAAAAAAACAACAAAAAAAGTGAAAATTGTAAGGCACACTTAGCCTCCACAATTCTCTCTTTGGGTGCAGTTGGCTCTCTCCATTACAAGACCACTAGAACTGGCCTGAATCATTTCACTGTTGAAAAGAGCCACATCCATCAGAATTGATCATCGTATAATCTTGTTGTTGTATACAATGTTCTCTTGACATTTTGATCTGATTTTTCTTGTGCAACATGATGAGTATGGAAATATGTATTTTTTTATTTTATTTTCAAAACATATGTATGGGTAATTCTTCAACATTAATGCTTACATAGCTTTCTGTTACAAATTTTTCCAACTCCCCACCCTTCCCCTAGATGGCAGGATATCCACTACATGTTAATTATGTTAAAATACTTGACAAATAGAATATATGTATACATATATTATGGAAATATATTTAGAAGAATTGCCCATATTTAACGTATATTGGATTGCTTGCTGTCTATGGGAGGGGGTGGGTGAGGAGAGAAAAATATAGAACACAAGGTTTTGCAAAGGTGAATGTTAAAAATTATTTTTGCATGTAATTAGAAAACCAAAAAACTATTAAATAAAAATTTTGCATTATACTATTATTAGGTTTGTTTCCCAAAGAGATCAAAAAAGGGGGCAGAGAGGAAGGATCTATATGTACAAAAACATTTATAGCAGCTCTTTTTTGTGATGGCAAAGAATTGGAAATTGACAGAATGCCCATTAAAATGGGAACTGGCTGAACAAGTTGTGGTATATGATTACAATGGAAGACTCCCTGTGCTATAAGAAATGGGCAGCAGGATGCTGTCAGAAAAATCTAGAAGGATTAACATGAGCTGATGCAAAGTGAAATGAGCAGAATGAGGAGATAATTGTATACAGTAACAATACTGCATGATGACCAGTTATCAATAATTTAGCTATTCTCTGCAAGACAATGATCTAAGACAATTCCCAATAATTTATGATGAAAAATGCTATCCCTCTTCAGAAAAAGAACTTATAAAATCTCAATGTATATTGAAGCAAGTTTTTCACTTTTTTCCCCCCAGATTTTTTGTTTTTGGTCTGTATCAACATGACAAATATGGAAATGTTTTGCATGATTGTACCTGTATAACCTATATCAAATTGCCTGCCATCTCAGGAATGAGGGATGAGAGGAGGATAAGAGACAATTTGAAATGCAAACTATTAAACAAGTGTTAAAAATTATTTTGACAATTTTTTTATGAAAAGAACTTTTGCATCAATATTCATTAAGGAAATTGGTCTATAGCTTTTTTTCTCCCTCTGTTTCTGTTCTTCCTGGTTTAGATATCAGCACTATATTCGTCTTGTAAAAAGAATTTGATAGAACCCCTATTTTTTTCAAATACTTTATAAAGACTTGGAATTAATGTTTCTTAAATGTTTCACTTGTGAAGTTACCTGATCCTGGGGATTTTTTCCTTGGGGAGCTCACTGCTGGCTTGTTCAATTTTTTTTTTTCTTAAAATAGGGTTAAGTATTCTATTATTTCTTGCATTAATCAGGGCAATTATTTTTTAATAAAGCTTTTTATTTTCAAAACATATACACTAATAATTTGACAATAATGCCCTTGCATAGCCTTGTTTCAGATTTTCTCCTCCTTCCTCCCACTCCCTCCCCCCATGGCAAGCAATTCAATATATGTTAAACATGCTAAAATATATGTTAAATGCAATATGTATAAATGTTTTTATACAAATCTCTTGCTGCACAAGAGAAATCAGATCAAAAGAAAGAAAGTAAATGATTAAGAAAACAAAGTGCAAGTGAACAACAACAAAAAAGAGTGGAATGTTATGCTGTGATCCACATTCAGTTCCTACAGTACTCTTTCTGCGTGTAGATGGCTCTCTTCATCACAAGATCATTGGAACTGGCATTAATCATTTTGCAATTAACATCTTAAAAATATTCATCCATTTCACTTAGCTTGTTAGATTTATTAGTATATAATTGAGCAAAATAGCTCCTGATAATTGATTTAATTTCATTTTCATTAGTGGTAAATTTCAATGTTTAATTTTTGATACTAGTAATTTGGTTTTCCTCTTTTTAAAAAATAAATAGTTAATATTTTTCCACAAAACCAGATTTTTTTTATTAGTTCAATGGTTTTGAATTTTACTAATTTTTCATTTTCAATAGTTTTGAATATTATTACATCTTTCCTTTGATTTTCAGGATTTCCAATTAATTGAGGGGTTTATAGTTATTTTGCCCAATTCACCAATCTACTCTTTCTCTTATTTTATTGATGTAAATATTTAAAGATGTGAATTTACCTCTAAGTACTAGTTTGGCTGCATCCCACAAATTCTGGTATATTGTCTTATTCTCATTAATGAATTATTTCTAGCATTTGTTCTTCAAACCATTCATCATTTAGGGTTAGATTACTTAGTTTCCAATTAGTTTTTAGTCTACATTTCCATGACTCTTTATGGAATGCAATTTTTATTGCATTACAATCTGAAAAGGATACATTTAATATTTTTTCCCTTCTGTATTTGATTGAGATTGTTATGCCCTAATACATGGTCAATTTTTGTGTAGATTCTGTACAGCTGAGGAAAAAGTATATTCCTTTCTATCCCCATTCAATTTTCTCCAGAGGTCTATCATATCTAATTTTTCCAAAATCCTATTCATCTCCTTAACTTCTTTATTTTATGGTTAGACTTTTCTAGTTCTGAAATGGAAAAGTAGAACTCCCCCTTGCATATGTTTACTGATATTTTCTCCTGTAACACATGTAACTTTTCTTTTATGAATTTGGATGCTAAAATAGTTGGTACACATATGTTTATACTTTATTGTGTATACTACCTTTTAACAAAATGTAGTTTCCCTGCTTATCTCTTCTAACTGGATCTATTTTTGCTTTTGCTTTGTCAGAGATCATGACTGCTAGCCCCCCCCCCTTTTTAACTTTAGCAGAAGCACAATAGATTCTGTTCCTCAACCTTAGCTTTACTCTGTGTCTGCCACACGTTTCTAATAAACGATATATTGTTGGATTCTGTTTTTTTTTAATTCACTTTGATATCCACTTCTATTTTAGGGGTTGATTTCATCCCATTCACGTTATGATTAGTAACTGTATATTGCTGAACATCCTGCTTTCCCTGACCCTCCCTCCATTTATACTTTTCTCTCTTTCCTTTCACCCTGTTCCTCAACTAAAGTAAAATTTTCTACTCAATTCTAATTTTTTTCATCAAGAATATTCAAAAATCCTCTATTTCATGAAACATCTATTTTTTCCCTTGAAGGATTATATTCACTTTTGCTGAATAGGGGATTCTTGGTGTAAGCCTAGCTGCTCTCTGGAATATAACATTCCAAATCCTCTGATCTTTTAACACTGAAGCTATTAAATCTTCTCTGACTGTGGTCCATGATATTTGAACTTTTTTTTTTCCTGACTGTTACAATATTTTCTCCTTGACTTGAGAAGTCTGGAATTTGTCTAATATCCAGGAAGTTTTCATCTTTTGATCTTTTTCACAAGGTGAAAGTGTATTCTTTCAATTTCTATTTTATCTTTCTCTCTCTCTCTCTCTCTCTCTCTCTCTCTCTCTCTCTCTCTCTCTCTCTCTCTCTCTCTCTCTC
>JAJPUD010002203.1:64409-171856 GCA_023553655.1 Myrmecobius fasciatus | reverse complement strand
TAGGGGTGGGGGGTGGGGGGAAGGAGGGGAAAAGCTTAGAACAAAAAAAAAAGTTTTTCAAAGGTCAATGTAGAAAAATCATTCATATGTTATGTAAATAAAAAGCTTTTAATAAATAAAAAAAGAAGAGAGTGAGAAGCAACCTTCTCAAGGAGTTTAGCAACAAAAGGAAGAAAAGGAATAAAATGATAGCTAAAAAGGACAGATAAATCAAATGAGGGTTTTTTGAGGATGTGAGAGACATGGACATGCTTGCTGACTGTTTCTCTGTGATCTACCAACAGGGAAAAACTGAAGATTTGTGAGAGAGTGGGGATGACAACGAAGGAAATCTGTTGGAGAAGATGTGATGGAATGGGATCACTTGTACATTAAGAAGAGTATGCTTTGGTAAGGAGAAAGGCCTCTACTTCATGGGAGACACAGCTGAAAGCAAAGATGGTGGCAAAAAGTTTGGAAAACCTGCTGTAGTAAGTGGGTCAAATAATGAGGTGAAAAAAGCTTGCCTTATAATAGGGACCTAGCTCAAATCCAAAACATAAATATGTAGTGGATGTAGTCTGTGCAATTTTATGATTTTTCTCCAAAATCTTTTGGCAAAATGTAAATAGGAGGGAAGACATGCATAATTAGAGTAATCCAGGGCTGAGGTTTGGCAGCACAAGATCAGTAACAGGATAAGGCAACAAGGGACTTGAGAAAAGAACAATGTAGTATTGAACTGGTTCACCAATGGGATTCGTTAATTACTTTTATTTAACCCATACCAATTTTCAGGAAGTCTTATGTAAGATTTTACAATCCTTGCACCAAATCTTTCATTCCTTTTTTTAAAAAAATATATTATTTTAAGTGTTTACATGTTTAATATGTGTCAGGACTCTGAACAGTGTTCAGAAGTTGCCAAGAAGCTGGCCGTGGATTAACATTAGAAGAAATTGTTTAATCAATGAGAGTTCAACAAAGTGAAATGAACTCCATTAGGCAGGATTAAATTCAGTAGGACTGAAGATTTTTAAACTAACATATTTGTTGAGGATAATATCATTCAAAGATTCTAGGTCAGATCTGGGTTAATGAAATTAATCATTACTATCTCTTGTCATCTCCAATTCAACCTCCAGTCAACAAAAAATGTTTTTTCTTCTTCCAATATTTTCATCTAGTTCTCTCACTTATTTTCAAAATCATTCCTCAAAAGATCTAATTTCAATTTTTTAAATTCTTGCTTTACTTCAAGGAATTCTAGTTGACTTTTGGCTCACACTGTGTTTTTTTTCCTTAAAGGCTTTGCTGGTAAATCTTGTGAAGATATTCTCTTCTGGGTCTTAGGCATCCCTAGCTCTATAATAGCTATCATAGCTATCTTTTTGTTGATTATTCCATCTTCCAGCTTTATTTCTCAATTGGGATTTTTTCTTCGGGCCAAGTTCCGTGCACTTCTGCAGAAAGGTCTTATTTGGTCCTGATGTATATTCTCTGGATTGTTTTTGCTATTCTCTTTTAGTATTTAGTGTTGTATTCTAAAAGGATCTCAGGTGTCATTCAGGCCACAAACCTGCAAACTTTCAGCTTGTCCTGAGCATTCCAATCAGGGGCAAAGTCTGATTACTACATTCTTAGTCTGAGCTTTTCAAGCTTCTGAATCCAGCTTAGCTATAATACAGCTGGATTCCAGCCCCACGTTTTTAAGCTTTGCAGATTCAGAGGACTAGAACAGAAAAGGTTCATTCTCTGTCTGAGCTTCTTACCCTTCAGCCATAGACCTCAGCTGGCGTTTATGAATCCAGGGTCAGAACCATACAGGTGCTTTTCCCTTCTGTCCCTACTCCTTATCCTGGTACAGTCACAACTTCTGTGTCCCAACTTTAGGGTCACAGCAACATAGCTAAAGATTGGCTCTAGTTCCTGGCTCCTAATATGGCAAAATTTCAAGCTCCCTACTCACTCTTTGTCCTAATACTTAATACTCTCAGGCCTCCATTATTGTTACTCAGTTGATTTTGTTACTCAGTTATTTCAGTTGTGTTCCAAGCTTTCCTGACCCCAATTTTATACTCCCAAAACCTACATTTATTCCTACTGAATTTCATCTTAGATTCTGTCTAATGTTTACTTGGTAAAAACACTTGAATAGTTTGCCATTTCCTTTTCAAGCTTATTTTAGAGATGAGGAAACCAAAGCAGATGAGGTTAAATGATTTGCCCGGGATCACCCAGCTAATAAGTGTCTGAGGCTGCATTTTAAGTCAGGAACATGAGTCTTCCTGACTTCAGGTCTGAGCATTATTTCCACTGTGCCATCCAGCTGCCCTGTATCCAGCTGAAGAGTTCTGCATGGAACTCTTTGTCCTTGGATGGACACCCTCCCCAGTGCCTGAAGGCTTCTGACTATCTTGCTAGGCTAAGACTTAGGTTCAGATAATGGTTTCTGTTATTTCTAACTATTTGGTATGGTGCTCTTCCTGAACCTTTGCTAGAGAAATTGTGGAAGATAGCTAGATCATACTGATTCTTCCTACTCTACTATCTGCCGATTTCTTTTTTTGAATAGGTATACTATATTGGTAGGTAAGAACACTATAGATAGTTTGCCTACATTTTAGCAGAGCTTTGGATAAAGGATCTCATGCTATTCTTGTGGAAAAGATGAAGATGTGTGGATTAAATGACAGTGTGATTATGATTACCCAAACTCAGGGCTCATTGAATGGTCAGATTCAATGTCAATATGGCAGAGGGTGCCCAGGAGATTATCCCAGGCATCTGTGCTTGGCCTTGTGCTATTTAACAAAGTCTCAAATGAAGGTATAGATGATATGCTAATCTAATTTGCATCACACAAAACCAAAAAGATAGCTTTAAAGGATGGCACAATGTGTCAGAATCCTAAATTAGGCAGACTCTAAGATGAAATTCAATAGAAATAAATGTAGAATTTGGGGTTACAAAAATCAACTTCAATACAAAATTGAGGCAGTATGATTAGAAAGAATTGTTCTGAAAAAGAACTAGGGGTTTTAGGAGACTCCAAGGCCAACGTTGAGTAAGCATTGTGATGTGGCAGTGAAAAAAAAACTAGTACAAAACAAAACTGCTTATTACTACCATGGATGCTCAATTTTGGTAGTAAGGAAAAAGCCAATGGCTACGAGCTATATGCCCTCTGGTGGACAATGGGATACTGCAATCTTTAGAAGAAAAACATTCACGAAAAAAATTCTCTCATGGCTACTAAACTGGTAGGCTGGATCTGGAGGGTCATTCAGATATTTCATTCTCTTACTGAACAATGGTACGTTGACTCACTATCCACTTAAGTACATGAACTAACCAACTTTGCCTCTGAGGCCAAGTGTGACAAATATAACATCACAAATAACAAGATAGAATGTAAAGTGTGACACGACACCACTATGAAAAAAAATTGTACTAACACATCAAAATCTGTAACAGAAGAAAGCATTAGATAAAGCCTATGAAAAACTTGATAACTGTCTAAATTAATTTTTTTTACTTAAGAGTATAGCTATTTTTTTTAAATTAAAGCCTTTTATTTTCAAAACATATGGATAATTTTCAACATTCACCCTTGCAAAACCTCATGTTCCAAAATATTTTTGTCTCTCTTTTCCCTCTATCCTCTCCCCCGCAAGACAGTAAATAATCCAATATATGTTAAACATGTGCAATTCTTCTATACATATTTCCACATTTATCATGCTGCACTAGAAAAATCAGATTAAAAAGGGAAAAATAGTAAAAAAAAAAAAAAAGCAAGCAAACATCAACAAAAAAAGTGAAAATACTATGTTGTGATCCACATTCAGTCCCTATATTCCTCTTTCTGGATGCAGATGGCACTTTCTATCAAAAGTCTATTGGAACTGGCCTGAAATATCTCATTGTTGAGATTCTTTTTTTTATTATTATTAATACTTTTTATTTGCAAAACATATGTATGGGTAATTCCTAAACATTAACCCTTACAAAGCTTTCTGTTACAAATTTTTCCCCCCCTACTCTCCACCCCTCCCCTAGATAGCAGGATATCCACTACACGATGATTATGTTAAAATACTTAAATCGAATATATGTATAGTTATTGCCACATATCATTTTTTTTGTTCAGGAGAAATCGTATCTATAAGAGAGAATAATCCGATAAAGGAAATACAATGAAGCAAACATCAATAGAGAACATGAAAATGTTATGTTGTGGTCCACATTTCACATCCCTCTCTCTGGGTGTATATGGCCTTCTTCACTGCACAACTGTAATTGGTTTGAAGCATTTCATTGTTGAAGAGAGTGATGTCCATTAGAACTGATCCTCATATAGTACTGTTGTTGCTGTGTACAACGATCTCCTGGTTCTCATCTCACTCAGCATCAGTTCATGCAAGTCTCTCCAGGCCTCTCTGAAATCATCCTGCTGGTCGTTTCTTACAGAAAAATAATATTCAATAACATTCATATACCATAATTTATTCAGCCATTCTCCAATTGATGGGCATCCATTCAGTTTCCAGTTTCTAGCCACTACAAAAAGAGCTGCCACAAACATTCTTGCACATGTGGGGCCCTTTCCTTCCTTTAAGATTTCTTTGTGATATAGGCCCAGTAGAAACACTGCTGGGTCAAAGGGTATGCACAGTTTGATAACTTTTTGAGCATAGTTCCAAATTGCTCTCCAGAATGGTTGGATCCGTTCACAGCTCCACCAACAATCTATCAGTGTCCCAGTCTTCCCACATCCCCTCCAACATTCATCATTATCTTTTCCTGTCATTTTAGCCAATCTGACAGGTGTGTAGTGGTACCTCAGAGTTGTCTTAATTTGCATTTCTCTGATCAATAGTGATTTGGAGCACCTTTTCATATGATTATAAATAGTTTTAATTTCATCATCTGAAAATTGTTCATATCCTTTGACCATTTATCAATTGGAGAATGGCTTGAATTTTTATAAATGTGAGACAATTCTCTATATATCTTAGAGATGAGACCTTTATCAGAACCCTTAAATGTAAAGATGATTTCCCAATTTGGTGCTTCCCTCCTAATCTTGTCTGCATTAGTTTTGTTAGTACAGAAACTTTTTAACTTAATATAATCAAAATTATCTATCTGGTGGTCAATTAAGAGTTCCAGATCTTCTCTGGACATAAATTTATTCCATCTCCACAGGTCTGAGAGGTAAACTATCCCATGTTCCTCTAATTTGGTTATAATATCACTCTTTATATCTAGATCATGAACTCATTTAGATCTTATCCTGGTGTGCGGTGTTAGGTGTGGGTCCAGCCTTAATTTCTTCCACACTAGTTTCCAATTATCCCAGCAGTTTTTGCTGAATAGTGAGTACTTATCCCAAAAGCTGGGGTCTTTGGGTTTATCAAACACTAAATTGCTAACGTTATTACCTAGCTTGTCCTGATATCCTATTCTATGCCACTGATCGACTGCTCTATTTCTCAGCCAGTACCAAATGGTTTTGACGACTGCTGCTTTATAATATAGTTTTATATCTGGTACAGCAAGGCCACCTTCATCTGTCTTTTTTTTCATTAATTCCCTTGAAATCCTTGACCTTTTGTTCTTCCAAATGAACTTTGCTACTATTTTTTCTAGATCTGTAAAATAATTTCTTGGGAGTTTGATTGGTATGGCACTAAATAAGTAAATTAGTTTGGGTAGTATTGTCATTTTTATTATATTCGCTCGGCCTACCCATGAGCACTTAATGTTTTTCCAATTGACTAGGTCTGATTTTATTTGTGTGGAAAGTGTTTTGTAGTTTAGTTCATATAGTTTCTGACATTTTCTTGGCAGATAGATTCCCAAATATTTTATGCTATCAACTGTTATTCTGAATGGAATTTCTTTTTCTATCTCTTGCTGCTGAACTTTGTTGGTAATATATAAAAATGCTGATGATTTATGTGGATTTATTTTGAATCCTGCAACTTTACTAAAGTTGTGAATTGTTTCTAGTAGTTTTTTAGTTGAGTCTCTAGGGTTCTCTAAATATACCATCATGTCATCTGCAAAGAGTGATAATTTGGTTTCTTCATTACCTACTCTAATTCCTTTTATCTCTTTTTCTTCTCTTATTGCCAAAGCTAACATTTCTAATACAATATTAAATAGTAATGGTGACAGTGGACAGCCTTGTTTCACTCCTGATCTTATTGGGAATGGTTCTAGTTTGTCTCCATTACATATGATACTTGCTGATGGTTTTAAGTAGATGCTACTAATCATTTTAAGGAAAAGCCCATTTATTCCTATACTCTCTAGTGTTTTTAATAGGAATGGGTGTTGGATTTTATCGAATGCTTTTTCTGCATCTATGGAAATAATCATATGGTTTTTGTTAGTTTGGTTATTAATATAATTGATTATGCTGATAGTTTCCCTGATATTGAACCAGCCCTGCATTCCTGGTATAAATCCTACTTGGTCAAGATGTATTATCCTGGAGATAACTTTCTGTAATCTCGTTGCTAAAATCTTATTTAAAATTTTTGCATCAATATTCATTAGGGAAATGGGTCTATAGTTTTCGTTCTCTGTTTTCACCCTACCTGGTTTAGCTATCAGCACCATATCTGTATCATAGAAGGAATTTGGTAGTATACCTTCTGTCTCTATTTTTTCAAATACTTTGTATAGTATTGGAATTAATTGTTCTTTAAATGTTTGGTAGAATTCACATGTAAAACTATCTGGCCCTGGAGATTTTTTCTTAGGGAGTTGATTAATAGCTTGTTCTATTTCTTTTTCTAAACTGGGGCTATTTAAATAATAAAAATGTTAACCTGGGCAAACTATATTTTTGTAGATATTCCTCCATTTCATTTAGATTATCAAATTTATTGGCATAAAGTTGGGCAAAGTAACTCCTAATTATTACTCTAATTTCCTCTTCATTGAAGGAAAGTTCTCCCTTATCATTTTTGGGACTAACAATTTGATTTTTCTCTTTCCTTTTTCTGATCAAATTAACTAAAGGCTTATCTATTTTGTTGGTTTTTTCATAAAACCAACTCTTAGTTTTATTTATTAATTCAATAGTTTTCTTATTTTCAATTTTATTAATCTCACCTTTTATTTTCAGAATTTCCAATTTGGTATTTGATTGAGGGTTTTTAATTTGCTCTTTTTCTAGTTTTTTTAATTGTAACCCTAATTCATTGATCTTCTCTTTCTCTATTTTATGCAAATAAGCATCTAGAGATATAAAGTTACCCCTTATAACTGCTTTGGCCGTATCCCACAAATTTTGGTATGTTGTCTCATTATTGTCATTCTCCTGGATGAAATTATCGATTGTGTCTATAATTTGCTCTTTCACCCATTCATTCTTCAGGATTAGATTATTTAATTTCCAATTAACTTTTGGTCTATTTTCTCCTGGCCTTATATTACATGTGAATTTTATTGCATCCTGATCTGAAAAGGATACATTTACTATTTCTGCTTTTCTACATTTGATTTTGAGGTTTTTATGCCCTAACACATGATCAATTTTCATATAAGTTCCATGAACCCCTGAGAAAAAAGTATACTCCCTTCTATCACCATTCAATTTCCTCCAGAGATCTGTCATACCTAACTTTTCTAACATTTTGTTTATCTCCCTAACTTCTTTTTTATTTATTTTGTGGTTTGAGTTATCTAATTCTGAGAGAGCAAGGTTGAGATCCCCCACTAGTATAGTTGTACTGTCTATTTCTCCTTGCATCTCTGTTAGTTTCTCCTCTAGGAATTTGGATGCTATACCACTTGGTGCATATATGTTTAGTATTGATACCGCTTCATTGTCTATGGTCCCCTTTAGTAAAATATAGTTTCCTTCCTTATCGCTTTTAATTAGATCTATTTTTGCTTTTACTTGATCTGAGATAGATTGCTACCCCTGCTTTTTTTTTTTTTTTTTTTGTTCACTTGAAGATTCTGCTCCAGCCCTTTACCTTCATTCTGTATGTATCTCTATGTTTTAAATGTGTTTCTTGTAAACAACATATTGTAGGATTCTGGCTTTTAATCCAGTTTGCTATCCGTTTTCGTTTTATGGGAGAGTTCATCCCATTCACATTCACAGTTAAAATGACTATATCTATATTTCCTGCCATCTTATTTACCCAAAGTTATATTTTTCTCTTCCCTTTCCCCTTACTCCCTTCCCCCCTCCCCAGTATTTTATTTTTGATGACCACCTCCCTCTAACTAACAGTCCTCCCCCTTTTAGAACCCTCCCTCTTTTATACACCTTTCCCCTAATCCTTCTATTAATTTATCCCTTTCTTTTCCTCCTTTCCCTCCTACTTCCCTATACAGAGGGCCAAGTTTTGCCCTGAAATTAAATGTGTCTGATATGCTCCTTTAGAGCCCATTCCAATGAGAGTAAGATTTACACAATACTCATCACCCTTCCCTTCTTTCCCTCAATTATATTAGATTTTCTATGTCTTTTCATGAGACTTTGCCTTATTTTACCTCCTTTTTTTTTTACTTTATTTTACCTCCTTTTCCCTCCCCCCTTTTTTTTACAGTATGATGTACCTTCCACCTCTAATTTTTTTTTGATTATTATCAAAGTAAAATCAAATTATACCCCCATTCTTTAAGGATACTCCTAGTAGAGATATAGTTCTTGAGAGTTCTTTCCTTTTTACCTTTTTACGCTTCTCTAGAGTTCTGTGTTTAGAGGTCAAATTTTTTGTTCAGATCTGGTTTTTTTGTTAGAAATAGGTGAAATTCTCCTGTATCATTAAATGACCATCTTCTTCCCTGGAAGATGATGCTCATTCTAGCTGGATAGCTTATTCTTGGCTGTAATCCAAGTTCTTTTGCCTTTCGGGAATATCTGATTCCAGGCCCTTCGATCCTTCAATGTGGAAGCTGACAGATCCTGTGTAATTCTAATGACAGTTCCTCGGTATTTGAACTGTTTTTTTTTCTAGCAGCTTGTAATATCTTTTCCTTGGTGCGACAGTCCTGAAATTTGGCCACGATATTCCTTGGAGTTTTAATTTTGGGGTCTCTTTCAGGAGGTGATCGGTGGATTCTTTCAATACCAACTTTGCCTTCTGATTCTTTTTTTTTTTTATTAAAGCTTTTTATTTGTATAACATATGTATGGGTAGTTCCCCAGCATTGATCTTTACAAAGCTTTCCATTACAAATTTTACCCCCAGTCCCCTCCCCTCCCCTAAATGGCAGGAAGTCCATGACATGTTAATAATGTTGAATTACTTGACAAGTTATGCAAGAAAAATCCTGCCTTCTGATTCTAAAACATCAGGGCAATTCTCTTTCATGATTTCCTGGAAGATAGCATCAAGGTTCTTTTTTTCATCATGACTTTCAGGGAGTCCAATAATTCTTAGATTGTCTCTCCTGGATCTGTTTTCCAAGTCAGTTGTTTTTCCTAGGAGATATTTCATATTTTCTTCTATTTTTTCATTTTTTGGTTTTTGTTTGACTGATTCTTGAAGTCTTATTGAGTCATTCATTTCAATTTGTTCAATTTTAATTTTTAAGGTATTATTTCCTTCAGTTATCTTTTTTAGCTCCTTTTGTAACTGGCCAATTGAATTTTTTGGTTCATTGCATTCTTTTTCCATTTTGCCAATTTTATTTTTCAGTGAATTGTTGTCTTTTTCCAATTCACTAATTTTATTTTTCAGTGCATTGTTATTTTTTTCCAATTCACTATTTTTATTTTCTAGTGAGTTGGTGACTTTTTCCAATTCATCAATTTTGTTTTTCAGTGAATTGTTGTCTTTTACCAATTCACTATTTTTATTTTCCAGTGAGTTGGTGACTTTTCCCAATTCACTAATTTTGTTTTTCAATGAATTTTTGTATTTTTCCAATTCACTAATTTTGTTTTTCAGTGAATTTTTGTCTTTTTCCGATTCACCAGACTTATTTTCCAGTTTTTCACATCTCTGTTGCAGGGCAATGTTTCCTTCTTGCACTGCTCTCAGTTTATTTCCCCAATCTTCTTCTAGCTCTCTTTTGAGATTCTTTATGCAATCTTCCAGGTAAGCCTTCTGAAAGGGAGACCAGCTTAAGTCCACCTTTGTGGCTTTATCTGGGATTGTTTTCAGAATCTCAGGATCTGGGGACTGCTCTAGTTTCTCTCCATAAAAGTTGTCTGTGGTGAGAGCTCTCTTCTTCTTGCTTGCTCATGATGTTTAGCTGAGGTATCAGTCACCAGCAGGGAATTCTGCAGCAGCAGCAGCAGCGGTGGCAGCAGCGGCAGCAGCAGACACAATTTCAATTTGCCCTGGGGCAGTTTGCCGAGTTGACTTCCGGTCTGGGGCTGATCTGGCTAGATCCGCACTAGGACCACACTTTCAGCTGCTCTCAATCCACCCTTTATCAACAGTAGACCTGCCAAAGCACCTGTCCACAAGCAGAGCAAAGTGGCCCAAGGGTCTCCCAGGGACTTCCTGGCAGCCTAAAATCTTCTGGTCTGTCCCAGCCCCGGACTTGCACCCCGGCTGCGCACTGGCGTCTGAGCACCGGGAGCTGCTCGATCCCCTGCCTGTCTAAAACTGACCTCAGAAGTTCTTTCAAAGTAGATATTTGATAGAAGTGCGTTGTAGTCCAAGTGTTTGGTGAAGCCCTCACTCCAGAACCAGTTCAGAGGCTCAGTTTGTCTGTGTCTGAGGGAAGGTCTCAGGAGCTTACAGAGAATGCTGTCTGCAGTTCGCCATCTTGGCTCCGCCCCCCAATATCTCATTGTTGACAACAGCCATAACCATTAGCATTGAACATTGTATAATATTGATGTTGCTATGTACAATGATCTGTTCCTGCTCATTTCTCTTAGCATCAATTCATGTAAGTCTTTCCAGACTTTTCTGAAATCAGCCTACTCATCATTTCTTATAGAAACATACTATTCCATAACATTCATATACCATAGTTTATTCATTCTCCAATTGATGGGCATCCATTCAGTTTCCAGTTTCTAGCCACTACAAAAAGGGCTGCCACAAACATTCTTGCACATGTGGGTCCTTCCCCTTTTTTATGATCTTTTTGGGATACAGACCCAATAGTGACATTGCTGGATTAAAGGGTATGTACAATTTTATAGCCCTTTGGGCATAGTTTCATATTGCTCTCCAGAATTCTTGGATCACTTTACAATACCACAACACTATATTAATGTCCCAGTTTCCCCACATCCCCTACATTCATCATTATCTTTTCCTGTCATCTTAGCCAATCTGAGAGATGTGTACTGGTACCTCAGAGTTGTTTTAATTTGTATTTCTCTAATTGATAGTGATTTAAAGCATTTTTTCCCATAGGACTAGAAATGGTTTTAATTTCTTTGTTTGAAAATTGTTCATATACTTTGACCGTTTATCATTTGGAGAATAGCTTGTATTCTTATAAATTTGAGTCAATTCTCTCTATATTTTAGAAATGAAGCCTTTATCAGAACCCTTGGATGTAAAAAATTTCCCCCAGTTTTCTGCTTCCTTTTTAATCTTGTCTACATTGTGTTGTTTGTACAAAACCTTTTTTAACTTAATATAATCCAAATTATCCATTTTGCTTTCCATAACATACTTTAGTTCTTCTTTGCAGACAAATTCCTTCCTTCTCCACAGATCTGAGAGGTAGACTATCATTTGTTCTAATTTGCTTGTAGTATCACTCTAAATCATGAACCTATTTCGACTTTATCTTGGTATAAAGGGTGTTAGATGTGGGTCAATCAATGCTTAATTTCTGCCATACTAATTTCCAATTTTCCCTGCAATTTTTGTCAAATAGTGAGTTCTTATCCCAAAAGCTAGAGTTTTTGGGTTTATCAAACACCAAATTATTATATTTATTGACTGTTTTATCTTGTGATCCTAAACTATTCCACTCATCGACTACTTTATTTCTTAATCAGTACTAAATGGTTTTGATGACCACTGCTTTATAATATAGTTTTAGATCTGGTACAGCTAGGCCACCTTCATTTGCATTTTTTCCATTAATTCCCTTGAAAGTTGACCTTTTATTCCTCCAGATGAACTTTGCTATCATTTTTTCTAGCTCTGCAAAGTAATTTCTTGGGAGTTTGATTGGGAGGGCACTGAATAAGTACATTAATTTAGGTAGAATTGCCATTTTTATTATATTAGCTTAACCTACTTTTGAGCACTTGATATTCTTCCAATTGATCAGCTCTGACTTTGTATATAAAGTGTTTTGTAATTATGTTCATATAGTTCCTGATTTGTCTTGGCAAGTAGACTCCCAAATATTTTGTTATCCACAGTAATTTTAAATGGAATTTCTCTTTGTATTTCTTGCTGGTGGGCTTTGTTGGTAACATATAGAAATGCTGATGACTTCTTGGGATTTTTTTTTTATCCTGCAACTTTGCTAACATTGTGAATTGTTTCTAATAGTTTCTTTCTTTTTTTTTTTTTCTTTTTGCTGAGGCAATTGGGGTTAAGTGACTTGCCCAGGGTCATACAGCTAGGATGTGCCTGAGACCAAATTTGAACTCAGGTCCTCCTGACTTCAGGGCTGGTGCTCTAACCACTGCACCACCTAGCTGCCCCTCTAACAGTTTCTTCAATTGATTCTCTAGGCATACCATTATATCATCTGGAAAGAATGATAATTACCTAATCTAATTCCTTTAATCTCTTTTTCTTCTCTTATTGATAACACTAACATTTCTATTATAATACTGAATAGTAATGGTGATAGTGGGTAACCCTGTTTCACCCCTGATCTTCTTGGGAATAGTTTGTGTTTATTCCCATTACATATGATGCTTGCTGATGGTTTTACTACTTAAATAAATGCTACTGATCATTTTAAGGAAAACTCCATTTATTGCTATGCTCTCTAGTATTATTAATAGGAATGGGTGTTGGATTTTGTCAAATGCTTTTTCTGCATCTATTGAGATAAATATATGATGTTTCTTACTTTGGTTATTGATATAGTGAATAATGCTAAAAGTTTTCCTAATATTGAATCAGTCCTACATTCCTGGTATAAATTCTACTTGGTCATGGTATATTATGCTGGTGATAACTTGCTGTAATCTTTCTGCTAATATTTCATTTAAGATTTTTGCATCAATATTCATTAGGGAAATTGGTCTCTTTATTTTCTTTCTGTTTTGACCCTACTTGGTTTAGGTATCAGCACCATATCTATGTCATAAAAGGAATTTGGTAGAACTTCTTCTTTCCCTATTTTCCCAATAGATTGCATAATATTGGAATTAATTGTGCTTTAAATGTTTGGTAAAATTCACATGTAAATTGACCTAGCACTGGAGATTCTTAGAGTTGATTAATAGCCTGCTCAGTTTCTCTTTCTAAAATGGGACTATTTAAGTAATTTATTTCCTCCTCTGTTAATCTGAGAAATCTATATTTTTGTAAATATTCATCCATTTCACTTATTATCAGACTTATTGGCATACAGTTGGGCAAAAGAGCTCCTAATTATTGCTCTAATTTCCTCTTCATTGGTAGAAAGTTCACTCTTTTCATTTTTGATAATAACAATTTGATTTTTTCTAATTAAATTAACTAAAGGTTTATCTATTTTGTTTTTTTCATAAAACCAACTTTTAATTTTGTTTATTCAATAATTTCCTTATTTTCAATTTTATAAATCTCTTATTTTCAGAACTTCAAATTTGGTATTTAATTGGAGGTTGAATCATGCAACTAAAAAAGCTTTTAAAAATTGGTTTTTTTTAAGCTTTTTTAGTTGCATGATTCATTGATCTTCTCTTTCAACATTTTATGCAATTAAATATCTAGAGATATAAAACTTCCCCCTAAGAACTGCTTTGGCTACATCCCATAAATTTTGATAGTCTGTCTCATTGTCATTCTCTTGTATGAAATTATCAATTGTGTCTATAATTTGATGTTTCACCCACTCATTCTTTAAAATTAGATTATTTCATTTCCAATTAATATTTTGTCTATTTTTCCAGGGCCCTTTATAACAGGTAATTTTTATTGCATCATGATCTGAAAAAAGAAACATTTACTATTTCTGCCTTTTCATATTTGATTTTGAGCTTTTTATGCCCTGATACATGGTCAATGTAGGTTTCATGTGTCATAGAAAAAAAAGTATATTCCTGTCTCCATTCTTTTTTTTTTTTTTTTGCTGAGGCAATTGGGGTTAAGTGACTTGCCCAGGGTCATACAGCTAGGAAGTGTCTGAGATCAGATTTGAACTCAGGTCCTTCTGACTTCAGGGCTGGTGCTCTATCCACTGCGCCACCTAGCTGCCCTCCATTCAATTTTCTACAAAGGTCTATCATACCTAACTTTTCTGAAATTCCATTTACTTCCTTAACTTCCTTCTTATTTATTTTGTGGTTTGAGTTATCTAGTTCTGATAGAGCAAAGTTGAAATCCCCCACTAGTATAGTTTTGCTTTCTATTTCTTCTTGCAAATCTCAACTTCTTCTCTAGGAACTTAGATGCTATACCACTTGATACATATAGGCTTAGTATGTTATTATTTCATTACCTATAGTACCTTTTAGCAAGATGTAGTTTCCTTCTTTACCTCTTTTAATTAGACATATCTTTGCTTTTACTTGATCTGAGATCAGGATTGCTACCCCTGCTTTTTTTTGTTCACCTGAAGCATAATAGATTCTGCTCCAGCCTTTTACCTTCACCCTGTGTCTTTATGCTTTAGATGTGTTTCTTGTAAAAAACATAATTGTTGGATTCTGGCTTTTAATCCAGTCTGCTATCCCCTTCTGTTATAAGGGAAAGTTCATCCCATTCACATTCACAGGTAAAATGACTATTTACTGCCATCTTATTTTCCCCAAGTTATATATTATTCTCTTTTCCCCTTTCCCTTCTCACCAATATTTTGCTTCTGACTACCACTTCCCTTAATTTGCTCTCCCCTTTTACAGCCCCTCCCACCCTTTATTATCCCTTTACCCTTCTGTTTCTGTTCTCCTTTCTATTACCTCCCCCTTTTCTTTCCTTTCCTCTTTCTCCTCCTACTTCCCTATAAGATGACACAAGTTTCTATATTAAACTAAGTATGTCTGATATTCCATCTTTCAGCCAAATTCAACAAGATTAACACTCACACAATATTCATCCCTCTCCCTTCTTTCTGTTAACTGTAATAGGTCTTTTTTTTTGCCCCTTCATGTGATGTAATTTACCCCATTTTACTTCCCCTCTCTCTTCTTCCAGTATAATTTGTTTTCCACCAGAAGCTTCTTTATATCATCAAAGTAAAGTAAAATTATATCTATATCCTCTAAGTATACCCCTAACAAATATATAGTTCTCAAGAGTTAAAACTGTCATCTTCCCATATAGGCATATAAACATTTTAACCTTCAAAAATTTTTTTCTTCTTCCCTTTTTACCTTTTAATGCTTCTCCTGAGTTCTGTATTTGAAAATCAAATTTTCTATTCAGTCCTGGTCTTTTCATCAAAAATAAATGAAACTCTCCTATTTCATTAAATGTCCATCTTTTTCCCTGAAAAATAATTTTTAATTTTGCTGAATTGTTGATTCTTGGCCACAATCCAAGGTCCTTTACCCTCCAGAATATCATATTCCAGGCCCTTCAATTCTTTAAAGTGGAAGCTGCTAGGTCATGGATAATCCTGATTGTGACTCCTTGATATTTGAATTATTTTTTTCTGGCTGCTTGCAGTATGTTCCCCTTGATCTGATACTTCTGGAATTTAGCTACAATATTCCTTGGGATTTTCATCTTGAAGTCTCCTTCTGGAGATGATTGGTGGATTCGTTCAATGGCTATTTTACCCTCAGGTTCTAAACATCAGTGCAGTTTTGCTTGATGAATTCTTGAAATATGTTGTCAAGGCTCTTTTTTCATTGTGGTTTTCAAGGAATCCAATAATTCTTGGATTGTCTCTCTTGAATCTATATTCCAGGTCAGTTGTTTTTCTGATGAAGTGTTTTATATTTTCTTCTATTTTTTTATTTTTGGGGGTGTTTTGTTCCAGTGATTTTTGATGTCTCATTGAGTTATTCACTTCTATTTGTTCAATTCTAATTTTTAGTGAATTATTTTCTTTAGTTAGCTTTTTAATCTCCTTTTGCATTTGGCCAACTGAACTTTTAAAATGAGTTGTTTGTTCATTGGATTTTTTTTTCCATTTCAGAAATTTTGTTTTTCAAAAAGTTTTGTTTTCCATTTTGCCAAAACTATTCTTTAAGGAGTGATTTTCTTCAAATAATTTGTTTCCTTTTCCAGAGCTCTCATTTCCTTTCTCCATTTTTCTTCTAATTCTCTTTTAAGATCCTTTTTGAATTCTTCCAAGGGAGCCTTGTGAGATGGAGGCCAATTTATATTATTCTTTGAGGTTTCATCTAGAGATGTTTTGCCCTTAGTGTCCTCAGGGTTTGATATCTGTTGTTCTTCTGTCTCCATAAAAGCTATCTATGGTCAGAGCTCTTTTTGCTTTTTTTGCTCTTGGGGAAAAGGGGAAATATTCCAAGCTTCCTCTACAGGCCCCCTGGGGTTGGTGCTATTGGCTTCCTTCCCAGGCTGGGTGGGCATGGCCCACCATTATACTGGGGTTCAGGGGGCTCACTATTTGCCTTCTGAAATGGCACTGGAGGTCTCACAGTTAATCTGCTGATCCACCGGCTTCTGAGCCAGGACAGAGTAGCAAACGCTGCCATATATTCTTCCAGCAGGCAGAAGCCTCTCCACCCTGAGTCTCCCTGCACTACACTGCGCTACGCCTGTGCTGGCTTGCAAACCCTTCCGCTCCCAAACCCCCCCATGCTAACTGACATAAACCTTTCCTGAAGTTCTTCCAAGCTATCTTCTACTGGAAATTTGTTACACTCCAAATATTTGTGGGTTCTGTCACTCCAAAACCCATTCAGAGGCTTGGTCTGCTGCTGATCTGAGGGACTCCAAGAAGGAACTGTCCACTCTCTGCCATCTTGGCTCTGCCCTCTAGCTTTTTTTTTCTCTAAATTAACTTCAATATAAAGATGGCCATGGGGAAAACAGCAAAATAACATGTTGGAACATGTGATTGTATTCCAATAGATTTAGGATGGGAAATGTCACCTGTATCCAGACAGAGCACTATGGAGACTGAATGTGGATGGAAGAATAATATTTTCAGCTTTTTGTTGTTGTTTGCTTGCTTGCTATTTTTTCTTTGTCATGGTTTTTTTCCCTTTTGATCTGATTTTTCTTGTACAACATGACAACTATGGAAATATTTTTAAAAGAACTATACATATTTAACCTATATCAGATTGCTTTCTTGGAGAGGGGAAGGTAAAAGAGAGAGGGAAAAAAAAATTTATAACACAAAGTTTTACAAAAATGAATGATGAAAACTATCATATGCATTTGGAAAAATAAAATATTAAAAAAAAGAAAATAAGATTGCAGAGTGAAAAACAGGGCAAAGGTTTACAGATTACACAGTATCTTATGATGATATATCATGAATATTTTAAAAAATTAAGAGGTACTGAATATGGCAAATGTCAAATAATGGTACAAAAATGAAAGTACTATTTTAACAGGTACAGTAATTTGTTAATGATGACAATAAGCTAAGAGACATTCCCAAATCAGATGTCTCTGTCAGACTACCTATTTGTTAAAATAAAGATCAGAATGATGGATTTGGAATCAAGAAAGCTTGAGTTCAAATCCAGCCTCAGATACTTTCCAGCACTTACTTCAAAACCTAGCACATATTGTTTGTCCGTCATTTTCAAAGATGACATAAGGGAGATGATGTCATGACACGCAAGTAGATTTAAGTGAGATAGCCATTGGGGTCCAGTAGCAGGATATAAATGGACTGATGACTGGAGGGGGAACTGGATGCAGTGGGAGGCCTTGACCTTTTGAAACTAAGGTCTTTAACAAGTCTCAGTTTGATTGAAGCAATGCCCAATTAATTATTAAGGCTAGGTAAGAAACATGGAAGATATGATTAAAGGGAATGACATGGATTAAAGGGAACCAAAGAAAGAGACCAGGGAATGATCAGATAGATAGAAGGTGAACCAGTAAACATGAGTGTCAAGCAAATATAACAGAAAGTATTCAAAAAGAGAAAGCAATCAACAGTATCAACTACTACAAAGATATCAAGAGGATCAGGAACAAGAAAAGACATTAGAATTGGCCAGTAAGAAATCATTTATAACTTTGGAAATGGCAATTTCAGTTGGATGATGTAGCAAGAGGCCAGATTTCAGAGGACATAAAAGAAGGAAAGTAAGTAGAGGAACTCAAGCTACATGGTTTTCTCAAGCAATTTAAGATGAGGATAGATAAGGAATAATTAAGAAACAAAATTGGATTGAATTACAGATTTGGGGTTTTTTTGTTTGTTTTTTGTTTTTTGTTTTTGTTTTTTTTTTTTTTTTTTTTTTTTTGTAGAATGGGGGAGATATGGACATGTTCACAGCAAGAAGTCACCAGAAAAAAGAGAGAAATTAAAGATAAGAGAGTGAGGATGATGATAGTATAAGAAATTTTCTAGAGAAGATTAGATGAAATAAAGGGTATATGGAGAGAAATTTGCTTTGGCTAGGAAAAGGGTCATCTCTTCATCTCACACTGGAATGAAAGGAGAGACAGCAGAGGAAGATGGCTGTGATAGATGAAGAAGGAATAAAGTAAAGTCATGTTCTCAATCTTTTCAGTAAAACATAAATGGAAGTCCTCAGCTGAGAAGATAGGGAAGAGGGCTTGAGGAGATGAGAAAATCTGGAACTATGAAGAGTGGGGTAGCAAATTAGGGAAGAACAGAATAGTTGGCATGTTGCAGCAAGGGACGAGATCAGATAACAGTAACTTGTAGTAGGCCCAGTCAGCATTATTTCATGATTTATTGCAGTTCCATTCATCAACTTAGGTGTAGTCCCATATTCCCCATTACTATATGTACACTAATCTGTGCAAAGAGTTTTTTTTCGCTTTTTGTATTTTTTCTTTCAGTGTTTGGCCCATAGTAAGCATTTAATGCTTCAGCCATTCAATAAAATTGAATCAAAGCAATGGGAAGCATTGTCTATCACTAGGAATCTAATATGGGTGACTAGCTGAGGTGCTCATGCTATTTGGGAGGGGGGAGGAGACATACAAGAGAAAAGGGGAAGTAATGTTGACAAAATCTTTTATAGCAATCAAAAAATGGACCTGCAAGTTGAACTTCCATATTCTCGGGTAGCCTAGAAATATCACTGATGCTTAAGTAACAACAGAAAAGTGTTTCTCACCCCACCCCTCCTGGGAACACTTTCCCAAAAATCATGTTTTACATCAAGTAAGGAACTTAATGGAACTATAAGACATTAGCTGTAGGGAAAATAAACATACACAGAGAATAGCAGCTGCCTCAGCAAAAAAAAGGAACACATACAACTTTGTGGAAAATCAATGAGGCAACCCTGATAGGGAGATGTATTTTGAAGAAAAGGTATAGTAGAAAAAAATCTTAGAAGTGATAAGACAAGACCCTGGAAATTATTCTTTTTCCTTTGCCCTAAAAAACCTGGTTTCTCCCAGACCCATTTTCTTGCATATCACAAGCTAAAGGCTATGTTACCTTCTCATGCTTCCGGAGATACTCATCACAGGCATTAAGAGTTTCTTCAGCTTTTGATTCTCCAAGATAACACAAAGAATTGCAAAGCTGCTCTTGAACTAAAGGATCCTTGTCTGTTACTGCATCTATCAACGCAGTGGCAAGCTCTGAAAAAGAGAAAGAAACAAGAATTTATGAATCAAGGAACATAAAAGTTCTATGAATCATTTTGCTCTCAAAATTTTTTCCACCCCCCAAAGCCATTCTAATCCAAGACCCTCAACAATCTATACTTGGGCTATAATAGCTTATCTTAGTCTCCCTGCCTTCTCTTTTACTTAAGTAGAATCCATCTTGTCACTCAAAAGCTGTCACTCAACGTATCTAAGGGATTTTTTCATCATGTCACTCTTCTGGTTGGTTCTGGCTACCCATGACCAAATTTCCCATGTGAGCAGCTGAGTTGTTCCATGGTCAGAATTCATGAAACTTAATCCACAACATTCTGTTAAAAAATTTCTGCTGTGCTCAAGTTAGACTTTCTACACCATGTTCATTACAGCCTCTATGTGCTGTTCTCCCTTCCTTAAATGACTTCTTCCTTCCATTCCATCTATTTAAATCCTTCTTAACCCCTTAACGAAAGCCTGTCCCAATAACTCCTTCCATCAGAGTGATCTTCTTAATGCTTTTTCAGGATACTTACTATTTGTACCAAAATATTATTCTATCATTTATTTCATATTCAGTATTTTATTTTATGCTATTACAGAGTTCTCAATTTTTCCTCATGTATGACATGAAAAATGACTGTAGTATGTGGCACAGTAAGTTAATTATAGATATGTAAAAGGATTGCTGCAGTGAAGGCCCAATTGAAAATGCAACATATATTCTGGATTTTTTGTTAATTTTTAACATAAACAGCATTTTATTTTTTTCCAAGTACATCTAAAGATAGTTTTCAACATTCTTTTTTAAAAAAAATAATAGCTTTTTCTTTTCTTGTTTTTTTATGTGTATACATATTTATACAGTTGTCTTGCTGCACAAAAAAAATCTGAGAAGGGAAACGATGCAAGCAAACATCAATAGAGAGCATGAAAATGTTATGTTGTGGTCCACATTTAATATCCCTCTCTCTGGGTGTATATGGCTTTCTTCACTGAACAATTGGAACTGGTTTGAAACATCTCATTGCTGAAGAGAACCATGTCCTTCAGAACTGATCATCGTCTTCTTGTTGCCGTGTATAACAATCTCCTGGTTCTGTTCATTTCACTTAGCATCAGTTCATGCAAGTCTCTCCAGGCCTCTCGGAAATCATCCTGCTGGTCGTTTCTTATAGAACAATAATATTCTATAACATTCATTTACCATAATTTATTCAGCCACTCTCCAATTGATGGACATCCATTCAGTTTCCAGTTTCTATCCACTAAAAAAAGGGCTGCCACAAACATTCTTGCACATGTGGATCCCCTTCTCTCCTTTAAGATCTCTTTGGGATATAGGTCCAATAGAAACAGTGCTGGGTCAAAGGGTATGCACAGTTTGATAACTTCTTGAGCATAGCTCCAAATTGCCCTCCAGAAGTTGGATCCGTTCGCAGTTCCACCAACAATGTATCAGTGTCCCAGTTTTCCCACATCCCCTCCAACATTTGTCATTATCTTTTCTTGTCATCTTAGTCAATCTGACAGGAGTGTAGTGGTACCTCAGTTATCTTAATTTGCATTTCTCTGATCAATAGTGATTTGGAGCACCTTTTCATATGACTAGAAATGGTTTTAATTTCATCATCTGGAAATTGTCTATTCATATCCTTTCACCATTTATTGATTGGAGAGTTGCTTGAATTCTTATAAATATGAGACAATTCTCTATGTATTTTAGAAATGAGGCTTTTACTGGAAACTGAATGGATGCCCATCAACTGGAGAATGGCTGAATAAATTATGGTATATGAATGTTATGGAATATTATTGCTCTGTAAGAAACGACCAGCAGGACGATTTCAGAGAGGCCTGGAGAGACTTGCATGAACTGATCCTCAGTGAAGTGAGCAGAACCAGGAGATCATTATTCACGGCAACAACAATACTATATGAGGATCAGTTCTAATGGACATGACTCTCTTCAACAATGAAATGCTTCAAACCAGTTCCAATTGTTCAGTGAAGAAAGCCATATACACCCAGAGAGAGGGATGTGAAATGTGGACCACAACATAACATTTTCATATTCCCTATTGAGGTTTGCTTGCATTGTATTTCCTTTATCAGATTATTCTTTCTTGTAGATACGATTTCTCCTGCACAAAAAATGATGCAATAACTATACATATATTGGATTTCTTAAGTATTCTAACATAATTATCATGTAGTGGATATCCTGCCATCTAGGGGAGGGGTGGAGAGTAGGGGGGAAATTTTGTAACAGAAAGCTTTGTAACAGTTAATGTTTAGGAATTACCCATACATATGTTTTGCAAATAAAAAGTATTAAAAAAAATAAAGTAAAATAAAACTTCATATGTTAAAAAAAAGAAATGAGGCTTTTATCAGAACCCTTAAATGTAAAGATGATTTCCCAATTTATTATTTCCCTCCTAATCTTGTCTGCATTAGTTTTGTTTGTACAAAAACTAATTTAATATAATCAAAATTATCTATCTGGTGTTGAATTAAGAGTTCCAGTTCTCCCCAGCTTTTGGGATAAGTACTCACTATTCGACAAAAACTGCTGGGAAAATTGGAAACTAATGTGGAAGAAATTAGGGCTTGACCCACACCTAACACCACATACCAAGATAAGATCTAAATGGGTTCATAATCTAGATATAAAGAGTGATATTGTAAGCAAATTAGAGGAACATAGGATAGTTTACCTCTCAGACCTGTGGAGATGGAGTAAATTTATGTCCAAAGAAGATCTGGAATTCCTAACTGAACACCAGATAGATAATTTTGATTATATTAAGTTAAAAAGTTTCTGTACAAACAAAACTAATGCAGACAAGATTAGGAGGGAAGCACCAAACTGGGAAATGATCTTTACATTTAATGGTTCTGATAAAGGTCTCATCTCTAAGATATATAGAGAATTGTCTAATATTTATAAGAATTCAAGCCACTTCAATAGATAAATGGTCAAGGGATATGAACAGACAATTTTCAGATGATAAAATTAAAACCATTTCTAGTCATATGAAAAGTTGCTCCAAATCACTATTGATCAGAGAAATGCAAATTAGGACAACTCTGAGGTACCACTACACACCTGTCAGATTAGCTAAAATGACAGGAAAAGATAATGATGAATGCTGGAGGGGATGTGGAAAAGCTGGGACACTGATACATTGTGGGTGGAACTGTGAACGGATGCAACCATTCTGGAGAGCAATTTGGAGCTATGCTCAAAAAGTTATCCAACTGTGCATACTCTTTGCCCCAGAAGTGTTTCTATTGGGCTTATATCCCAAAGAGACTTTAGAGGAGGGAAAGGGACCCACATGTGCAAGAATGTTTGTGGCAGCCCTTTTTGTAGTGGCTAGAAAGTAGAAACTGAGTGGATGCCCATCAATTGGAGAGTGGCTGAATAAATTATGGTATATGAATGTTATGGAATATTATTGTTCTGTAAGAAACGACCAGCAGGATGATTTCAGAGAGGCCTGGAGAGACTTGCATGGACTGATGCTGTGTGAAATGAGCAGAACCAGGAGATCGTTATACACGGCAACATCAAGACTATATGATGATCAGTTCTGATGGACATGGCTCTCTTCAACAATGAGATGGTTCAAACCAGTTCCAATTGGTCAGTGAAGAAGGACACGTACATCCAGAGAGAGTGATATGAAATGTGGACCACAACATATCATTTTCATGCTCTCTATTGATGTTTGCTTTCATTGTGTTTCCTTTATCTGATATTTCTTTCTTGTAGATACGATTTTTCCTGCACAAAAATGATGTGTGGAAATATGTATACATATATTCGATTTGTCAAGTATTTTAACATAATTAACATGTAGTGGATATCCTGCCATCTAGGGGAGGGGTGGGGACTAAGGGGGCGAAATTTGTAACAGAAAGCTTTGTAAGGGTCAATGTTGAAGAATTACCCATACATATGTTTTGCAAATAAAAAGTATTAATAAAAAAAAAAGGGGAAAAATCATGGAAAAAAATTAAAAAAAAAAGACCAGCAGGATGATTTCAAAGAGGCCTGGAGGGAGTTGCATGAACTTATACTGAGTGAAGTGAGCAGAACCAGATCATCATTACACACGGCAACAACAATACTATATGACGATCAATTCTGATGGACATGGCTCTCTTCAACAATAAAATGTTTCAAACCAGTTCCAATTGTTCAGTGAAGAAAGCCATATACACCCAGAAAGAGGGATGTGAAATGTAACAACATAACATTTCCATGATCTCTATCGATGTTTACTTGCATTGGGTTTCCTTTCTCAGATATTTTTGTTCACGTAGATATAATTGTTCTTGCACAGCAAGATAAGTATGGAAATATGTATACATCTATTCGACTTGTCAAGTATTTTAATATAATTAACATGTAGTGGACTTCCTGCCATCTAGGGGAGAGGAGGGGACTGGGGGGAAAATTTCTAACGGAAAGCTTTATAAAGATCAATGTTGAGGAACTACCCATGCATATGTTATGCAAATAAAAAGCTTTAATAAAAAAATAAAAAAGAGAGAGAAGAGCACTATGCTTTCCAGGGAACCAGTTCAGTTGAGAAATGGAGCAACTCACCAATAATGTCTTCCAGAGAAAGAAAAGGCATTGAGGATCTGAAGTTTAGGAATTGTATATTGCCTTGGTTATATATGTTCCAAGATGTGTAATTCTGTCACTGTACTTTAAAATCATGCCCATTCTTCCCCCAAAGATTCTATATGTATTTGTGAGTTTTGGAGAAATTCTTTGTAACTACTATTCTTGATATAGCATATGTTGATTGATATAGCATATATAAATGGCTTTGCAAAGAAAAAAAAAAGTTTCAGTTATTCTTTGACATAAATTCCTTCCTTTTCCACAGGACTGAGAGGTAAACTATCCTATGTTCCTCTAATTAGTTTATAATATCACTGTTTTATGTCTAAATCACGAACCCGTTTAGATTTTATCTTGGTATATGGTGTTAGGTGTGGGTCATGGCTTTTTATTTTCAAAGTATATGCAAAGGTAGTCTTCAACATTCACCCTTGTAAAACCCTGTGCTCTAAATTTTTGTCCTTCTCTTCCCAACTCTCCTCTAGACAGCAAGTAATCCAATATATGTTAAACATATACAATTCTCTATACATATCTCCACATTTATCATGATGCACAAGAAAAATCAGATCAAAAAAGGAAAAAAATACAAAAATCAATCAAAGAAGAACAAAAAAAAGGTAAAAATACTACAACATTCATTTTTTAAATGATTTTAAATTCCATTTTTTTCTCCTTTTCCCCCTCAAGACAGGCAAGCAATCCAATATATGTTATCCATGAGAAATTGTGTCAAACTATATCTCCATACAGTCGTGTTGTGAAATAAAACAGAAGGAACAAAACCATGGGGGAAAAAACCAAGAAAGTGAAAACAATATGCTTTGATCTGCATTCAGATTTCAAAGTTCTTTCTTAGGATATGGTCAGTATTTTCCATCATGAGTCCCTTGGAATTGCCTTGGACCACTGCATTGCTAAGAAGAGCCAAGTCTATCATAGCTGATTGTTGCACAATATTACTGTACAACATAAATTTGTAGTGAATATGGTCAGAACAACTGTCTAACTTTCTCCACTTTAGTTCAGCAAGTACATGTGTAGGAGTAAAGGTGGTGGATCGTAGAAATAATCAAAGCCTGGCGTTTTGACCAGGCAAAATCAGCAATAGAATAAGAGGTCGAATTCAAAAGAAGAGGACAGAATAGAGTCAAAATGATTCCCCAAGGGGTCAAGATGGAGAGAAGAATGTACTTAATGACCCGGGAGATTACAGGGGATAAGAGGGGTCAAGGGACTGGAGATCACAAAAGAAACAAAGAACAAGATCTGTCACCACAAGGCAGAGGTTGATGTGGAATAATAACACACTGTGGTAGATTAAGAGGGTTTCACAAACATGCAAATGGAGGGTAAAATCAAGGGAATGATGACCACTGTGAGTGTGACTGAGATGCGGTGGAGGAATGGGTCATGAAGTTGATATAGCAGGAGGTTAAATGTTTACCGAGATATCGCTAGATGCTGAAATCCTCCAGATGAAGGCAGGAACTGAGGACAAGAGAAAGGCCAGGCCCAGCACTGAACTCTCTGGGAGAAGAAGGAGAATATGCTAGCCATCAGCAGATATCCTCCCAGGATTGCAGTGGGTTTAGATACAGGCTGAGTGACCCTCAGAGGAGGAAAGACTGACAAGTGATGGGGGCAGGAGAAGAGCCTGGCAGTGACAATGGGGTTCCCCACAATTCAGAGGGCTGAGTGACAATGCAGCCTTTACTAGAAAGGGTGGTGAGGGAGGAATTTGTTGGGGAAAGCTAGGTCCCAGGGACAGCCAATAGATGGAAGCAAAGGGAGAGAGCACAGAAGAAGGTATTAGTAGCATTAAGGATGTAATATTGTGGGGGAGGGGAAAGAGGAATAAGTAGCTGGAGATGAAGAATGGTTTAAGTGATATCCTTTAAGGGTTCAGAATCACTGGGGTGTGGAAGATTTGACCTAGAAGAGTTTATCCATTACTGAAGAGTTTAGATAGATTTTCTTTCTTTTTTTAATCAAATTTTATGTTTTCATTCAGCAAAAAATCCATCTTCTTTCTTCTCCACATCTCCTTCCCCTAATTGTGAAGAAAAATAAAATTACCAACATGTAGTCAAGCAAAAGAAATTCCTGCATTGACCACATCCAAAAGTACTATATGTATATCGTATATAAATACACGGTCATGTAAATCAACAATTACATATGTTAATGTAATTATATTGTGATTATATTACACATCATATACATGTATATTATTTTCTCTTTTCCCTTCTATTTCCATCTTAAACATATATACAATACCCAATTGTATGTGCATTTTCTTTGACCAGTTCAGGTAAGAATGAAGTTCAAATTATCAGCTGCTCTCCCATCTCCTTTTTGCTTTTCTACAAGACTTCTATATGATTACATGAGAAACATTTTCCTAACTTCCCCACCCCACCCCACCCCAGTGTATTCCTCTTCCCAATGCTTTCTAATCTTCTTTTAGGACCATCAAGATAAAATCAGACCACTTCCACGCCTTCAGTCTAAACAAGATTCCTTTATGACCTCTGATGACAATAGAACTGAGTATCTTATTTCTCTTTATTTGAATATTCTTGTTTGGTTTCTCATGATTGTCTGTGCTTACTTTTTTATGTTACTTTATGTTTGAACTTCAAAAGTTTCTATGCAGCTCTAGTTTATCAGGAATACTTAAAAATTCTTTCTTAAATTCTATCCATACCCAGAGAAGGAAATTATTGTGTCTGAATATAGACTGAAACAATCTCTCTCTAATTTATTTTTTCTTGAGGGTTTTTATTTTCAAAGGATAGGATATCTATGCTTTCTTTCAGAACTTGACTTTAATGGAAATGTTTTACATAACTCTAAATATGGTTTCTTAATGGTGGGTGGGGATAAGGAAGAAAATCTAGAACTCAAAAATTTTCAAAACAAATGTAAAAAATTGTTTTGAATGTAACTGGGGGAAAATATTAAATAAATATTTTTTTAAAATAATTCACAGATTGTCAATGGGGAATGGGTAAATGGGAAAGAAGGCCCTATGCTGAAAACTCCAAAACCGAAACTGACTAGTTGCAATGATAAATAAAAAATTCTGCAAAATACAATGAGAAAGACCTTTGAATAAAAGAAAAGGAAATTCAAATAGCTATTTGTACCCAGAAAAAAGGGCTGAAGAGATTGTAACAATGTGTTCCACAGAGCAAAGGAACTCAAGATGCAACTAAACCTAATAATCATTGAAAAAAGATGAGCAATTAAAAAAAGGAAAGAATTTTAAATGTAAAAAAGTCTTTCTTCCATTTCTCATTCCAGAAATCCAAAAATTTGTCTATTAAAGGTTCATTCCTCCTGAAGTAGGATTATATTCAGTTTTGCTAGGTAAGATATTCCTGTCCATAAATCTATATTCTTTGACTAATGGAATATCAAATTCCAAACCCTTCATTCAGAGTGAGCCATGTTAAATCATGGGTTATCATGACTATGGCTCCTCCATAATTTAATTCATTCTTTCTGGCTGTTTTCAGTGTTGTTCTTTGACCTGGAAGCTGTGAATTTGGGCTACAATATTTCTAGTTTTCATTCTCTTTCAAGAAGTAATTGGTGCGATACAGGGGGGCAGAGCATAGATCCAACTCTCTGACCTCCTCTGACCTCTCAAACCAACAGCAGATTAAACCTCTGAACTGGTTCTGGAGTCAAAGCACCCACAAATACTTGGGATACAATGTTCCCAGAAGAAGTTACCTTGGAAGAGCTTTGGGGCAGGTCTGTTTCAGTCGGGCAGGGGGTCAGTTTGCCAGGCACAGAAGACAGTACAGGAGACAGGGCATGAAGCCAGGCCGGGGCTCAGCGTGGCAGGTTCTAAGCAACTGGGAAGTCTATCTGAGGCTCTTGGGACACTCTGCCCTGAATACGGGCAGATGCTCTGGCAGATCTGCTTTTTGTAAAAGGTAGATTGTAACCCATTCCAAACACAGGACCTAGCCCAGATAGCCCAACACTGGAAGTCAATCAGCCAAACTGCCACAGGACAAATAAAAGCAGCTGCCTCTCCTCTGCTTTAAACAAACCTCAAGCTTTTATTTAAAAAAAAAAAAGAAAAAACAAACAAAGCACTCTCACCATAGACAGCTTTTATGGAGAAAGAGAAGATCGCAGATCCTGAGGTTCCTAAAGGTAAAGCAACTCCAGAGGAAGCCACAAAGGGAGACATGACCTGGTCCCCATTTCACAAGGCTTTCCTGGAAGACTGCATAAAGAATCTCAAAAGACAGTTAGATGAAAAATGGGGAAATGAATTGAGATCAGTGCAAGAACGATATAATGCCCTACAAAAAAGATATGAAAAAGACACCAAGTCACTGAAAAACAAAATTGGTGAAATGGAAAAAGTATGCAATGAACAAACTGGCCAATTACAAAAGGAGCTTAAAAAGGTAACTGAAGAAAAAAATACATTAAAAATCAGAATTGAACAAATGGAAGTGAATGAATCAATAAGACTTCAAGAATCAGTTAAACAAAAAAAAAAAGAAAAAATAGAAGAAAATATGAAATATCTCCTAGGAAAAACAAATGACCTGGAAAATAGATCTAGGAGAGATGATCTAAGAATTATTGCACTTCCTGAAAGCCATGATGAAAAAAAAAAAGAACCTAGACGCTATCTTCCAGGAAATCATGAAAGAAAATTGCCCTGATGTTTTAGAATCAGAAAGCAAAATCACCATCGAAAGAATTCACTGATCATCTCCTGAAAGAGACCCCAAAATTAAAAGCCCAAGGAATATCGTGCCCAAATTTCAGGACTATCACACCAAGGAAAAGATATTGCAAGCAGCTAGAAACAAACAATTCAAATACTGAGGAACTGTAATTAGAATCACACAGGATCTGTCAGCCTCCACATTAAAGGATCAAAGGGCCTGTAATCTGATATTTTGAAAAGCAAAAGAACTTGGATTATGCCAAGAATAAGCTATCCAGCTAGAATGAACATTAACTTCCAGGGAAGAAGATAGTCATTCAATGACACAGGAGAATTTCACCTATTTCTAATGAAAAGACCAGATCTGAACAAAAAATTTGACCTCCAAACACAGAACTCAAGAGAAGCATAAAAAGGTAAAAAAGGAAAGAACTCTTGAGAACTATATTTCTACTATAGGTATCCTTAAAGAATGGGGGTATAATTTGATTTTACTTTGATAATATGAAAAAGAAACTAGAGGTGGAAGGGCTATCATACTGGAAAAAGAGGGAAAAGAGGTAAAATAAGGCAGGGGAAAGAAGGTAAAAAGAAGGTAAAATCTCATGAAGAGGCAAAGATAATCTAATATAATTGAGGGAAAGAAGGAAGGGGGATGAGCACTGTGTGAATCTTACTCTCATCAGACTGGGTTCTAAAAGGGAGTATCAGACGCATTCGGTTTCACAGAGAAACTTGTTGCTCCTTATAGGGAAGTAGAAGGGAAAGGGGGAAAAGAAAGGTAAAGACTAAAAGAAGGGAAAATAGAAGAATTGGGAAAGGAGTAAAAAAGGGGGAGAGGTGCTAAAGGAGGAAGGACTGTTAGAGGGAGGTGGTCATCAAAAGCAAAATACTGGGGAGAGGGGAAGGGAGAAAGGGGAAAGAGAAAAACATAACTTTGGGTAAATAAGATGGCAGGAAATACAGAATTAGTTATTTTAACTGTGAATGTGAATGGAATGAACTCTCCCATAAAACAGAAGTGGGTAGCAGACTGAATTAAAAGCCAGAATCCTACAATATGTTGTTTACAAGAAACACATCTAAAACACAGCGATACATACAGAGTGAAGGTAAAAGGCTGGAGCAGAATTTATTATGCTTCAGGTGAACAAAAAAAAAAAAAAAGCAGAGGTAGCAATCCTGATCTCAGATCAAGTAAAAGCAAAGATAGGTCTAATTAAAAGAGATAAGGAAGGAAACTATATTTTACTAAAGGGTACCATAGATAATAAAATGGTATCAATACTAAACATATATGCACCAAGTGGTATAGCATCCAAATGATGCTAGGAGATCATCACCACAGAGATGCAAGGAGAAACAGACAGTAAAACTATACTAGTGGGGGATCTCAACCTTGCTCTCTCAGAATTAGATAAATCAAACCACTAAATAAATAAGAAAGAAGTTAGGGAGGTAAGCAAAATGTTAGAAAAGTTAGGTATGATAGATCTTTGGAGGAAATTGAATGGAGATAGAAGGGAGTATACTTTTTTCTCAGAGGTTCATGGAACTTATACAAAAATTGACCATGTGTTAGGGCATAAAAACCTCAAAATCAAATGCAGAAAGGCAGAAATAGTAAATGCATTTTTTGAGACTATGATGCAATAAAAATTACATGCAATATAAGGCCAGGAGAAAATAGACCAAAAGGTAATTGGAAATTAAATAATCAAATCCTAAAGAATGAATGGGTGAAAGAGCAAATCATAGACATAATAATTTCATCCAGGAGAATGACAATGAGACAACATACCAAAATTTGTGGGATACAGCCAAAGCGGTTATAAGGGGTAACTTTATATCTCTAGATGCTTACTTGCAAAAAATAGAGAAAGAGAAGATCAATGAATTGGGCTTACAATTAAAAAAGCTAGAAAAAGAGCAAATTAAAAACTCTCAATTAAATACCAAATTGGAAATTCTGAAAACAAAAGGGGAGATTAATAAAATTGAAAATAAGAATATTATTGAATAAATAAAACTAAGAGTTGGTTTTATGAAAAAACCAACAAAATAGATAAGCCTTTAGTTAATTTGATTAGAAAAAGGAAAGAAGAAAATCAAATTGTTAAGTCTCAAAAATGATACAGGAAAACTTTCCTCCAATGAAGGGGAAATTAAGAGTAATACTTAGGAGTTACTTTGCCCAACTTTATGCCAATAAATTTGATAATCTAAAAGAAATGGAGGAATATCTACAAAAATATAGGTTGCCCAGGTTAACAGAAGAGGAAATAAATTATTTAAATAGCCCTATTTTAGAAAAAGAAATAGAACAAGCTATATTAATCAACCCCCTAAGAAAAAATCTCCAGGGCCAGATGGATATACACATGAATTCTACCAAACATTCAAAGAACAATTAATTACAATACTATATAAACTATTTGAAAGAATAGGAAAAGAAGGTGTACTACCAAATTCCTTCTATGATACAGATAAAGTACTGATCACTAAACCAGGTAGGGTGAAAACAGAGAAAGAAAACTATAGAACAATTTCCCTAATGAATATTGATACAAAAATTTTAAATAAGATATTAGCAATGAGATTATACAAAGTCATCCCCAGGATAATACACTATGACCAAATAGGATTTATACCAGGAATGCAGGACTGGTTCAATATTAGGAAAACTATCAACATAATCAATTATATTAATAACCAAACTAACAAAAATCATGATTACCTCAAGAGATGCAGAAAAAGTATTTGATAAAATCCAACACCCATTCCTTTAAAAACACTAGAGAATATAGGAATAAATGGACTTTTCCTTAAAATGATCAGTAGCATCTATTTAAAACCATCAGCAAGCATCATATGTAATGGGGACAAACTGGAACCATTCCCAGTAAGATCAAGAGTGAAACAAGGCTGCCCACTGTCACCATTACTATTTAATATTGTATTAGAAATGTTAGCTTTGGTAGTAAGAGAAGAAAAAGAGATTAAAGGAATTAGAGTAGGTAATGAGGAAACCAAATTATCACTCTTTGCAGATGATATGATGGTATACTTTACAGAGAACCCTAGAGATGCAACTAAAAAACTGCAAAAAACAATTCACAACTTTAGCAAAGTTGCAGGATACAAAATAAATCCACATAAATCATCAGCATTTTTATATATTACCAACAAAGTTCAGCAGCAAGAGATACAAAAAGAAATTCCATTCAAAATAACCGTTGATAGTATAAAATATTTGGGAATCTATCTGCCAAGGAAAAGTCAGGAACTATACAAACTAAACACTTTCCACAAATAAAGTCAGACCTAATCAACTGAAAAAATATCAAGTGCTCATGGGTAAGCCAAGCGAATATAATAAAAATGACAATACTACCCAAACTAATTTACTTATTTAGTGCCACACCAATCAAACTCCCAAGAAATTATTTTACAAATCTAGAAAAAATAGTAGCAAAATTCATCTGGAAAAACAAAAAAATCAAGAATTTCAAGAGAATTAATGGAAAAAAAAATGCTGATGAAGGTGGCCTTGCTGTACCAGATCTAAAACTATATTATAAAGCAGTGGTCATCAAAACCATTTGGTTCTGGCTAAGAAACAGAGTAGTCGATCAGTGGCATAGGATAGGATCACAGGACAAACTAGGCAATAACTATAGCAATCTAGTGTTTGATAAACCCAAAGACCCCAGCTTTTGGGATAAGTACTCAGTATTCGGCAAAAACTGCTGGGAAAATTGGAAACTAGTGTGGAAGAAATTAGAGCTTGACTCACACCTAAAACCACATGCCAAGATAAGATCTAAATGGGTTCGTGATTTAGATATAAAGAGTGATATTATAAGCAAATTACAAAAACATAGTTTACCTCTCAGACCTGTGGAAAAGGAAGGAATTTGTGTCCAAAGAAGAACTGGAAGTCTTAACTGAACACCAGATAGATAATTTTGATTATATTAAGTTAAAAAGTTTTTGTACAAATAAAACTAATGCAGAAAAGATTAGGAGGGAAGTAATAAATTGGGAAATCTTTACATTTAAGGGTTCTGATAAAAGCCTCACTTCTAAAATATATAGAGAATTGTCTCATATTTATAAGAATTCAAACAAGTCTCCAATCAATAAATGGTCAAAGGATATGAACAGACAATTTTCAGATAATGAAATTAAAACCATTTCTAGTCATATGAAAAGGTGCTCCAAATCAGAGAAATGCAAATTAAGACAACTCTGAGATACCACTACACACCTGTCAGATTAGCTAAAATGACAGGAAAAGATAATGATGAATGTTGAAGGGGATGTGGGAAAACTGGGACACTAAAACATTGTTGGTGGAACTGTGAACGGATCCAACCATTCTGGAGAGCAATTTGGAGCTATGCTCAAAAAGTTATCAAACTGTGCATACCCTTTGACCCAGCAGTGTTTCTACTGGGCTTATATCCCAAAGAGACGTTAGAGGAGGGAAAGGGACCCACATGTGCAAGAATGTTTGTGGCAGCCCTTTTTGTAGTGGCTAGAAATGGAAACTGAATGGATGCCCATCAATTGGAGAATGGCTGAATAAATTATGGTATATGAATGTCATGGAATATTATTGTTCTATAAGAATCAACCAGCAGGATGATTTCAGAGAGGCCTGGAGAGACTTGCATGAACTGATGCTAAGTGAAATTAGCAGAACCAGGAGGTCAATATACACGGCAACAAGATTATATGATGGTCAGTTCTGATGGCCATGGTTCTCTTCAACAATGAGGTGATTCAAACCAGTTCCAGTTGTTCAGTGATGAAGAAAGCCATATATACCCAGAGAAGGGATCTGAATGTGGACCACAACATTTTCATGCTCTGTATTGATGTTTGTTTGCATTATGTTTCCCTTCTCAGATTCTTTTTCCTTGTAGATCCGATTTTTCTTGTACAGCAAGATAACTGTATATATATGTATACACATATTTGATTTGTCAAGTATTCTAACATAATTTAACATAATTAACATTATCCAACTTCCTGCCATCTAGGGAAGGGATGGGGGGGAAGGAGGGAAAAATTTGTAACAGAAAACTTTGCAAGGGTCAATGTTGAAAAATTACCCATGCATACGTTTTGCAAATAAAAAATAAATAAAAGAATTTTTAAAAAAAGAATTGATGCATATGCTATGGTCACTTCTTTTTTCTTTTCTTTTTTTTCTTTCTCCCATAGTTTTTCCCGTTTGCTCAGATTTTTCTCTCCCAACATAATTCATAAAACAATATGTATTAAAAATAAACTTAAAAAAAGGAAGACAAAAAGAATTTTAGTTGGTGAAGTTTTTCATTTCCACTTTGCCTTCTAGTTCTTTTTATTGTTTTGTGAAGCAATTGAAGATTGCAAGATCACACAGCTAATATCAAGTGTCTAAGGCCACATTTGAACTCAGATCTTCCTGTGCCCTATTCACTGTACCACTTAGTTGCCCCTGTTCTCTGGTTTTAAGAGATCTGGATAGTTTTTCCTAAAATATGCTCTTTCTTTGGTCTTTTTTTTTTTTCAAGGCAAAAAGTTATGTGACTTTCCCAGGGTCATACAGTGTTAAATGTCTGAGGCCATATTTGAACTCAGGTCCTCCAGATTTCAGAGCCAGTGCTCTATCCACTGAGCCATCTAGCTGCCCCAAAGCAATTATTTTTCAATTTTTTTCTCCTCAATATCTTAGATCCTAAGTCTGCTATTTTTACCATAAGATAACCTTACACTTTATTTTTCAATCTTTTGAATTTATTTTGATATTTCTTATTGTCTCATTGCATTGTCTCTATTTGATCCATTCTCATTTTCAGAGAGTTTGCTGCTTGAGCATTATATTTCTTGTGCTAAGGTGTCCATTAGCAAGAAAATTCCTTTTTCAATTCTTTCTTCCATAGCTCTAATTTCTTTTCAGTATTTCCTAGTATTAGCACATTTCAATTATAAAAATATTTTTAAACTCATTTCCTCCAGGAATTTTAAATGAATTTCTATCCAATCTGGATTTTTTTTTTGAAGCTTTGCCTGTATGTTGACTGCCCCTGCCATTATAACAGGTTTTTATGGTGAAATTCTTTTTTTTTTTTTTGCTTGATTTCCAGCCTATTTCCTGACTTCAAACTTTGATATCTCAAAGGTTTTCTTGGAAAACATCAGAGTGAATTGCCAATTCCTTCCCAACTCATTTTATAGATAAGGAAATGGAGGCAAAAAGGATTCATGATGTGCTGAGAGTCAAAAAGTGAGTGTCTTGAGGCCAGCTCTGACTGAACTCAGGTTTCCTACACTCCAGGGTCAGCACTCTTATCTACTGCATCATCTCAAGTACTTGAGTGTTGTATTATTCTGAGATCTTAGAGATAGCTCAGGATTGAGAACTGCAAGCTTTATTTTAGTGTTGCCAAATGGGAGTTTATCCAAGACAGTCTGATCATGCTTCCTTGATTTGGATTCTAAAAGTTCTGGACCTTAAGCAACATTTGACTGCTGCTGGACTGAGCTATTAGCCACCTGAAAGGCTCTGCTGGTTCACTAACAAGACTGCAAGCTTCCCTTTGGTCTGGTATCCCTGCCCTGATTATTCCTCAGCAGACTTCAGATATTGCTAAAAATTAGAAGCTGCTCTGTTCCTGGGGGTCCAAACCAGGGTCCTGCTGCTTGCTTCTAAAGGTTCACCTCTCTCAGTACAACACCTAGCACCCTCAAATACTTCTTTCTCTGGGTTGCCACCACAGGCAAAGGTTTCCTTCTGCCCTGGATCTATGACACAGAACACTCACTGAAGAGTGAGCTCCAGAGCTGCCAGTTTGCACTTGTTCCCACACCTTAAACAAATTCAAGGTAAAGACCTCATTTTGTCAAGTACACATCCTCTCCCTGCACTAGAGCATTCCACATGACATTCTCCTCGCCAGACTGTCTCCGGTGTCCAAAAACCTGTTTCACCATACCCACACCTGGGCTGGAAATTTTACTTTTTCTTGAATTTCCCCAAGATGTGTGTTTTCTAAATCTGTATGTAGGAGGGAAAAACTAATCAGTCCATACAGGTTTGGATATTAGATATTCATACTTATTAGGGATGGAGTCCTCTCAAGGATTTGGGCAGTTCCAAGCAAGTGAACCAAGTGTTCAGAGCTTGAAGAAATGGTATTATTTCCCTTTCCAGCCCCACCCCCTTGTGGGTTAGAAACCTGATGGAATGGCTTTTTCCCTATTCTCTGGAAGAATCTGGTGCTCCATGAAAGGGAATTTCTCTTATTCCCATGGGAAACTAGCAGCCAGGCATGAGTCCTAGCACGTGCTGTTTTCTCACTTTCCTCAAAGAGGTTACAGATGAGGTAGGAGACCGCTTACAATAGAATGGAATTTCTCTTCCTGTAAGGAGGTGGCCAAAGGAATGTATCTTCTCCCCTCACCCCACAGGCATAAGACTGATGCAATAATATGGCATTTCTCCTTTTCCCCAGGGAAGTTAGATATTAGAAGGAAGCACAGTGTGAATTATTATGACATAATTTTCTCCCCGATAATACTCAATACCAATTTTCTCCCCGATAATACTCAATACCTACTGTGTGCTAGGCACTGCTAAGCGCTTTACAAATATTTTCTCATTTTATTTTCAAAACAACTCTGAGAAATAGGTATTATTATTATTATTATCCCCATTTTATTATTGAGGACACTGAGGTAGGTGGTGTTTAATGATTTACCCAAAGCCACACAGCAAGTAAGTATTTGAGGCTGGATATGAACCCAGATCTTCCTAACTCCAAGCCAAGCTCTGTTCCCTGAGACACCCAGCTGCCTGTTTGTACTTATACCTCATCCTGGGCTGGGCATTCATGAAACAAATATGAAAAACAATGCATTCCATGCTCTCAAGAAGTTTAAAGCCTAATATTGGAGATATGGCATGTACATAAATAAGCATAAAGCAAAGTAAAATATTATTATCACTCATATACTCTCAAAAGAATTGAGGCAGGAAAAGTCAGGGAAGCAGAAGGCAGGGCAAGAAAGAAATCGGTATTTACAGAGTACGTACTCATGTACCAGGAATAATGCTAAGCACTTTACAAATATTATCTCAGGTTGATCAGTGGATCAAACTGTAATATGAACTGAAACTTCACAAAAGGAAAAAATGAGGAATACATTAAAGAATACACATGGGTGTCTGAGAGTTAAGTACAAGATTAGGAAACAGCTAATAGGCCAAACTAGCTGAAATGCCTAATTTATGTGGGAAAGCAATGTGAAACAACACTGGAAGGGTAAGCTGGAATCCAATTATAAGGGACTTATAATCATAGCATTTAATTCCCCAAGACTTTTTTCCAATCTTCATTATTCTTTCTACTCCCATGCCTAATACTCCCCAACACCCAATCACATAACTTATACTTTATTTTCTCTTTACACATAAGCTTCAAGATAGGCCATTACAAATGCTTGCAAAGTAACAAGGAAATAAATAGTTCTTTCCTAAGTAAATATTAAGAACCCAGTTTCTCTTTAACCACCTAGAAGCCTTTCCCCCCTGAATCTGAGCAAGACTTCTGCATTCAAAATTACAAATAATTTCACACACTTTAAGAAAATTACTTTGATGGTTGCATGAGGATAGATTGGAGAGGCTACTGCAGGAGTCCAGGTGTGAGATCACAAGGGCCTGCACTAGTAGTAACAGTGATCAGAGAAGAAGTATCTTCAAGAGATGCTGCAAAGATCAATTCGACAGGCCTTGTCAACAAACTGGATGTGGAGGGTGAAAGACAGTGAGGAGTCAACCTAGGCCACAAGCATGAGGGGCTGGGAGGTGGTACTGCCCCCCAACATAATAAATAAGACAGGAGTACACACATGGACAGAGAAGGGCCAAGTCAGGTTCTGTGCTTCAGGTTTGAGTGGGAGGATAGAGTGAAAAGGGCACTAGATTTGAAGCCAAAAGACCTGGGCTTGAAACTTAAATCTGAGACATACTATCTTCTAGGACTCTGAGAACATCCTTGAACTTCTCTTCATTCACCTCAATTTTCTCATTCATATGAGAATGACCCTTCAAGCTCCAAATTCCAAGATTGTATTTAGTACTAAAGTGCAGAACATTGAAAAATCAAGTATCAATGATACTTGATTGATACTTAAACACCTTAAGTTTTATAGACCAAAACAGGTCTACATAAGGCCAACAGTTGACCTCAAGCTATCTTTCTTCTGTTTGGCTATTTCATGGTTTATAAAATGCACATTTCATAATCCTGTACCAGATAACACTCACAGAGGTCTAAAAGACTACTGCAGGATCATTATCACAGAACTGTGATTTCATTCAAAAATGAATGAAAAAGCATTTTATCAAGCATTTATGTGTAAGGCTCTGTGCTAAACACAAGACATATGAATAAAAAAGGCAAGACAGTCCTTGCTTTCAAGTTCTCAATAGTAAAATGAGAGCCAACTATTAAGGTTTCAGCTACAAGTATGATGGAAGAGCCCAGTCAGTCTTAGGATATAAAAGCAAAGCAGATGCTAATGGATCTCTTTTAATGTCTTTTCCATTAATAAAATCCTGTCAGTATCTGATGCTGAACCATATGATAGCACAGTAGTTCTAATGTGGAGAACTTTTTTTTTTTTTTTCCTGTGACTGCCAAGGAAGCAAAGACTGTGAAGCACTTACTGAAGAAATTGTCAGGTGGTAACTACACAAAGGCAGCTTCCAAAACCCACAGTTGTCAGGATAAAGCTAGAAGTATAACCAGTGTTCTGGGGGTGCTGCTGTTCTTGAGCTCCTGAGCTTACCCGACCATGGATGACAGTGGCAGGAATAGAAGGTCTCTTCTCTGAAAGGGTTACTACTCTCCATAGTAACTGCAAGAAACATTCACAAAATGAGTGATATTGCCATTCCCAGTGCTTTGGGATTTGGAGTCCTAAACAGAGTACTAAGATGGGATCTGCAGTCAAGGTAATCTGACCTACCTGGCACCTGCCACCTTCTGTCTTTCATTCAGTGTGAGACACACAATACTTCAGCTAAGGGTAGTCTGCCTGCCTCTTCTGTGGCTGCCAAGTTGTTGGCAGTTAATCTGTATTTACAAAAGCCTCTACAATACCTTTTGCCAAGGGATCTAAAAGCTAGAAAAGCTTATACTGCTAGAAGTGGCACAGTATGACAAAAACTGATGACAATACAGACTCTAGTAATGCTCTCTCCACCAAAACTACCTCATATTCATGATGTATATATTCTGCACATACTCATATGTATACATTGTTCCCTTCCATTAGAATGTAAGTTTCTGGAGGGCAAGGACTTGTACTTGACTTTTACATCCTTAGCATTCCACATAATATCTAGCAGATGCTAAGTATTTAATATGTGATTGATGATTAATGTCTAAATGCAAACAATACTATTTATAGGGAAAGGAAATGGAAGGGAAGACAATAAACATATATGTAGCACCTATTATGTGCTAGACACTGTGCTAAGTACTTTGCTAGCCATCACTCCTGATACAAGACCACCTATGCTTAAAGAATATCTTTTGGATAAAACTGATTAAAGCTCTAATTGTAACAAAGACTGGTATTCCTTGATCTGCAGAGATATGGTCTTTGTTTCTGAGAGAAACCTGTACTTCTCCGGTCTTCCCTTCTGAAATAGTTCATGTCCAAGCTCAGACTAGTAGATGCATTGTAGTATCTGTTCTTGGTACTGGAAGAGGACCAATGACATTGAGGGAGGTCCTTTTGGCCAGCGTACAAACTGGATAGTAAGTGAGGCACGACGTCTTCAGCCTTGCTCTCTTCCTAAGTCATCTAAGTCCAGGGGCTGGACAAAAAAGTCAAAATGACTGGTGATGGTCCAGGATGCAGTAATGACCTGGGTGACACTGCCTGAACAAGTGCTCCCAAGGGCCTGCCTTAGCTCTTCATGGGCACTCACACACCCATTCAGGTCTTCATTTGTTTCAGGTAGACAGTCCCTATAGACTAAAGGTCTGAGGCCTGTCAGTTATCCTCCACTTATATAGCCCATCTGCAGAGATAGTTTTACTAGGATATGGCTACCATGCATGCTACAGTCAACTCTCATTTAGGAGGATCCAAAATGTTGGCGTCTCATATAATACATATATCATGTTCAAAGAGGTATGTCTTGAGAACCTCACTATCATTATCCCTAGTTATTATTAAAGATTACTGCTTTCTAAAGCATGAGTACAATAAAATGCCTTTAACTTTAGTATAATATTAAATAAAGCTTAATCTTTCATTAATAATTTAGATACTTCCAGATACCATCTTGCCTTAAAGTTACCATTGTAAACACCAACAATCATCTACTGGCAAAGTGCAGAGAATGAGAAGACTGAAAAGAACCTCAGAGATAGGTAATTTAGTTGCATACCCTTATTTAACAGATAAGGACACAGGATAATTTGTCTAATTTACACAGCACATAACAGTTATAGTTCAACGTGATTTCAAGTCTTTTGTTCATCTCACTATGGGATTCACTCTAAGAAGGAGAAAAGATATTTTGCAATAGGAAATCAAATGGATTTTTTATTGCATTTTTTATGGTCAAACAATGATCTTCTTTCAAGGCTTACTGAAATATATGTTTCTTGTTTAATGATGTCTTTCAGGAAGTCCAATGATTCTTAAAATATTCCTCACTGTCCTGTTTTCTAGAGCAATTATTTTTGATAAGAGAATCCTTACATTCTTCTAAGTTTTCAGTCTTTTGATTTTGTCCAAGTGTCTCTAAATTAATTGCTGAATTCTATTTGCTCCTTTCTCCTTTTTCAAGGAGTCTATTTGAATCATATTTTCCATCTTCTATTTAAAGCTTTCCATTTTAATTTTTCCCCCTAATTCCATTTTTATCTCCTGCTTCATTCTCCCCATCCCTATGCTCAGGTAATTATTTTTCTTTTCTGATGCTCTACTTCTATTCATTGTAGAACTGCTCTCCAGTTGTAGGTTTTTTTCCTGGGTTTCTCTTCATGCATTGGAAATTTTCTTATTTACTTAGTATCAATAGCTAGTTTGGGATTTTTTACCAAAGCCAAGCTTTACCACCTCCTGCAGTCTTGAATGGGATGGCTAGATTATAGTCTTTTTCTGCTGTAATCTAGATGCTATTGTTACTATTTCCCAGTTCTGAATGGGATAGTATAAAAATTTTGGTAGCCTCCCCACACTGCTAAACAAAGAAGCCACAGGGAAAATACAAATCCCCTGAGTAACCTATTCAAACACTTTCTATAATGGCTGAAAGCACCTTTTCCTATCCAAGGGAATATGAACATCAACAGCCACAAACTCCCCTAGCACAAACTCAGAACCAATTCCTGAACTATGATGTGAACATTAGGTCGAGGTTCCCTGTTCCCACTCCCAATACCCAATCCAAATAAGAATTCTATAAAAACTCACCCCATTTTACTAATTTAAGTCACCTAATTCTAACCAGAACCCCAGAAAACCTACCCTGTGTACATCCTCCGTCTTTCACATTGGGAGTATTTCCCCCGGATAAAAGTTGGTTTGGTTGCTTTACTTTCTCTCTGGCCACTACTATCTTGTGGCGCTCTGCCTCCCAAAAGCATGAGCCACTGACCAGGTCTGAAATTAACCATCTCAACAGCCATCCCTCCTCTGAAACCACATCTTAGGGAATACAGGGCTGGTATAAGAACCCCATCCCCCAATAATAGGATCTCTCCCCTTCTCATAGAAACCAGGCCTATAATTAGCCACCTAACAACATAAATGGCACATAAGGGACTGCTATCTTTCCTGAACCTAATTCAAACTACACTGAGAGAAGTGACTCAGTCCAGGTTCTCCTTTCTGGCTTCTTTATCTCTGATAGGACAGGAACCAGAGGTGGTTCCTCTAGAGGCAATCAGATGTCAACTTGTCTTTAGGCCTTTTGGAGAACCATAGCAAAAACTGGTTGCACATCTTGACCCAATCTCTATACCCTTGAACATCAGCAGTAACCTATGGGAAGCTATCTCCTGCTTTGACCAGATATTTGCAAACACATTGCTTCAAATTTCTTAAAGGGCATGCAGGTAAGTGGCTTGTCTCTTTGGATAGTCATCTAATGAGAGCTGCTTGGTCCATTTCTGTAGGCTAGGAATTAGTCCTTTTTGGCTTCAGCCTCTATTAGCTTTAAACTAAACTGGTTTCATTTGCCTTTCAGCACACCCGGGGCCAGAGTACAAGTAGACTTCTAGGTTTTTTTTTTTCTGAGAATAGAGGAGTTTTCTTATATTTCTCTTGGTTTTACTGAATTATTATTCCATTGACACAATTAAGTGGCACAATGGACAGAGCTGAATTTGGAATCAGGAAAATTTAAGTTCAGATCCTGCTTTGTCAATCATTTAACCTTTCTGACTCAGTTTCCTCATCTGTAAAATGAGTAGAATATTAGCATCAACTTTCCTAGGATTGTTAGAAGGATCAATAGAGTTATTTGCAAACCCACTGTGCAAATTTAAAAGCAATTCGTGTGTGCATGAGTATGCACATTCTAGCTACTGTTGTTGCTCTTAGGTATCCTTTTAAATCTTCACTAGGATATTTCTTAAGAGAAGTTGGTCCTGGCTAGTATCTCTCATGTCCACATCTTTGCCTGAAGCCTGTAGAGGCACATTTCTTTAAGAATCACATTTTAAGTAGCAGGAAAACCAGAAGAATATAGTAATTCTGATTAACTATTAAGATATGATCTGCTGTGGAATATAGCTTGTGCAATTCTATCTGTTCTTTTCTCATATTTTCATCAAGTCTACCCAAGCCCTCCACATGTGTCTGTGTAATATATATGTAGCCATATATATGTGTGTGTGTGTGTGTGTGTATATAATGTATATGTGTAAATGTGTGTATGCATGTAAAATTCTCACAAAAATTTTGTACAAATGAGAAAGTAAGCAAATGAACTGAGAATTCTTAATATTTTCTCAGTAACTTTTGGTTAATCTTTGGAATTTGCTTCTCTTTCAGATTACCTTAAGAACTGATCCCTAACATGGCTCTTTTCAACAACGAAGTGATCTAGGCCAATTCCAATAGACTTGTGATGGAGTGCGCCATCTGCATACAGTCCTGTGGGGACTGAATGTGGACTACAACAAAGTATTTTCACCATTTTTAGTGTTTGCTTCATTGTTTTTCTCTCTCATTTTTTTCCTTTTTGATCTGATTTTTCTTGTAGAGCATGATAAATGTTTTAATTGGATTACTTGCTCTCTAGGGGAGGGATAAAAATTTGGAACACAAGGTTTTACAAGAGTGAATGTTGTAAACTATCTGCATATATTTGAAAATAAAAAGCTATTAATAATTTTTTTTAAAAAAACTGATCCCTAAAAAAATAATAAATCTCTCAAAACTATAGTATATATCAAGAATTGTGAAATTAGAATCCAAATGTGGTATCTACACTGTAATCTATGGATAAAAGTCTCATCTTAGTAAGTCACTTAATTTCTTTGTGCCTGACTTTCCTCATGGGTAAAGCAAGTTATAGTATCTACATCCCTGCATTGTTTAAAGGATCAAATAAGATAATATATAAAGCACTTTGCAAATCTTAAAGCACTATGTAAATTACTATTATAAAATATCCACAGGTCTTTTTCATTGTTTCATTGTCTTTCTTCTCATTTCATTCCTAATATCCTTAGATGACCTGGTTTAGTTAGTACAATATAATATCTTACAAATAATATTGTAATAATTTATATCACAATTATCCCTATATATACTGTTCTCTTGGTTCTACTCTCTTCACTTAGTACCACTCACACAAATCTTTCAGTGCTTCTCGCTATAACCCATATTTGTCACCTCTTTGAAACAATATTCCACTACATACACATATAACAATATTTTCTGTATCTGTCAACATGCATCTTGTTTCTAGTTTTTTCCTACTACCAAAAAGTATTGCCATATAAAGTACCTTTATCATTTGCCTCCTGGTTGTATTTCTGCTTAACAATGGAATCACGAGGCCAAAAGGTATGAATAGCTTAGGAGCTTCTTATACAACTCCAAATGATTCCCAGACCAATTCAGTTATCACAATAAATCAACATCCAGACTTCCCACAGCTCCTCCAACACTGATTGTTGTTGTTTTACTAATAGTCTTTGACAACATGATGGGTATATAACAAACCTCAAAATTGTTTGTACAAAAACTTTTAAACTTAATATAGTCAAAGTTATCTATCTGGTATTCAATTAAGAGTTTCAGTTCTTCTTTGGACATAAATTTATTCCATCTCCATAGGTCTGAGAGGTAAACTATACTACGTTTCTCTAATTTACTTATAATATCACTCTTTATATCCAGATCATGAACCCATTTAGATCTTATCTTGGTATGTGGTGTTAGATGTGGGTCAAGCCCTAATTTCTTCCACACTAGTTTGCAATTTTCCTAGCAGTTTTTGTCAAATAGTGAGTACTTATCCCTCAAAATCATTATAACCTTCATTTTTCTGAATAATGATTTAGAACAATTCCCTGTCTGGAAAACAAAACAAAACTTTATTTTAAATCAATACTACTTCTCTATCACATCTCTCTCCTTATCTAGAAGATCAAGTGTTTTTTAGCTGAGGTAGTTTTCCAGGCTCTTTTCTTTCCCTGACTGTAGTAATCAATGTACATCAATAAAACTTGCATAAAAGCAATCTTGTTATGTTTATTCTCTAATCCATTTCCCACTTATTAGGATAAACAGCTTAGAAATCAGATTGTATCAGGTTGTACAATGATCAACTGTGAATGAGCTCAACAATACAGTAATCTCAGACAATTCCAAAAGATTCATAACAAAAAATGCTATCCTCCTCCAGAAAAAGAAGTGATGGAATCTGAATGAAGCATACTTTTTTAAGCTTATTTTTCTTGTTGGATTTCTTTTTGGTCTGTGTTTTCATTCACAATATGACTAACATGGAAATATGTTTTCCATGATTACATATAATGTATAAAATTATATATAATTTCCTTGATCCACGTATAACCTATATCAAAGTGCTTGCCTTCTCAAGGAGGGAGGTAGGGAGAGAGGGAGAGGATTTGGAACACAAAATTTTAATGAGTGAATATTATTTTTTTTACAGGGAACTGGAAAAAAGTATTCAAATAAATTAATACAAAAAAATAACATTGATCTCAGAGGTGTCAAACAAACAGCTGAGAGTATCATTCGACCTTGAATTCTTACAAGTCCCTTTAGAACCAGATTAAACTATGTTGGGAAATATTTTAAAAGTAAATAAAAATATAGTAGAACATAAAAAAGAAACCAGACTGTAATTTCCTTAATTATATATCTCTTCTCATTTTTATTCTGTTCTAATTTGGTATTGACTTTGATCCATTTTAAACAAATTGATAGTCCAACTGTAAAAATACTGCTGGTTGAGAACACATTAGTAATAAGTCATTTTTTTTGTCAAAAGCAATCTCATTTTTATAATGTTATTTGACATTCACCAGTGTCTCCCAATTTTTTTTCCTCAATAGTATTTGATTTTTCCAAATACATGTAAAGATAATTTTCAACATTCATTTATGTATGACTTTATATTCCAATTTTTTTCTCTCTCCCTCTCATCTCTCCCCCACCCTTCAAGACAGCAATCTGATATATGTTAAATACAAGCAATCCTTCTAAACATACTTCCATATTTGTCATTTGTACAAGAAAAATCAGGCAAAAAAGGGAAAAAAACACAACAAAGGAAAAACAAACAACAAAATGCTAAAATACTAGGCTTCAACCTACATTCAGTCTCCATAGTTGTTTCTCTGAATGCAGATGGCTTTCTCCATCATAAGTCTATTAGAATTGGCCTGAATCACCTCATTGTTGAAGTCCATCAAGTTGATCACATAATCTTCTTGCATCAGTTCATGCAAGTTTCTCCAGGTCTCTCTAAATCATCCTGCTGATCGTTTCTTATAGAACAATAATATTTCATAACATTCATATACCCTAACTTATTCAGCCATTGCCTAGCTGATAGGTATCCACTCAGTTCCCAGTTCCTTGCCACTACAAAAAGAGCTACTACAAATATTTTTGCACATGTGGATTCTTTTCCCTTTTTTATGATCTCTTTGGGATAAAGACCCAGTAGAGACACTGCTGGCTAGATCAATTCATAACTCCAACAATGTATTAGTGTCCCAGTTTTCCTACATCCCCTCCAACATTTATTATTATCTTTTCCTTTCATCTTAACCAATCTGAGAAGTGTGTAGTGGTAGCTCAGAGTTGCCTTAATTTGCAATAATATCAGTAATGATTTAGAGCATTTTTTCATGTGACTAGAAATGGTTTTAATTTCTTCATCTGAAAGTTGTTCATATCTCTTGATCATTCATCAATTGAGGAATGACTTGTATTCTTATAAATTTGAATCAGTTCTCTATATATTTTAGAAATTGCCTTCTAACTTGTTGAAGAAAGTATTCATGAAATATAGGTTTGAGACTCTGTAGTTCACAATTTGGACTACACAGTCCAAAATCTTTATAATTTTTAACACTGTGTTTTCCAACATATTTGTTCACTATCTTCCCTACATCCACTGAAGTCACCAAGTAGTAAGTTATGTACTGACTAATTTAAAGGATCTTATACAATTCAGAGAATTTCTCTAACCCCCTCATTCTCTATAGCAAAAGTAGATAAAAAACAGATGCTAGTGCACAAACTGAAATGATCTACACAGTGTTCATTTTTATAAATCTTTCTAAGCATTGACAAGGTAGTCAAGCATCTCAGAAAAATGATATTCCTTGTTGCCTTTGGATTTGTCATAAAGGCAGTGTCACTAACTTCTTTAAATGATTCTCTAAGAAGAGCATATAACCTATATTTCCATTTAGCTGCAATTTCTTTCAATATTCTGGTTTCACTTAGATTGAGAATGTCAAAATTAATGATTTAGTAACTACAATAGTATATCCACACCCTAGCCAAGAAACAGATAAGTTAATATTTATAATCTAAATTGTGATGATGTCTCATTTCTGCTACCCTGACAACATCAATGCAGGTATAAAAGAGAATTGCATTGACAAATATGGAAATATGTTTAGAAGAATTGCATATGTTTAACTTATATTGAATTGCTTGCTATTTATGGGAGGGGGGAAAAGAAGGGAGTGAGAAAAATCTGGAACAGAAGATTTTGTAAAGATGAATGGTGAAAACTATCTCTGCATGTATTTGGAAAAAGTAAAAGCTATCAAAATTTTAAGAATAACTGCATGAGAACTGAGGGCTTTATGCAAAATGATACTTAAGAAGTAGAGAAAAAATTAAGAGGATTTTTTAAAATTCTGGGGGATTCAGGCAGAAAAACTTGACTAGGGATTGAAAAGGAAATGAATCGGGGAGTATTTTTTTAGTGGGGAAAGAATCACAGAGAAACCAATGAATGCCAGCAGTGATTAAAAAAAAAAACAAAAACAAAAACCAAGAGGCTGAAATTCTACCTAAGAGTTGCAAATGGTTACAGAAAAATAAGATATAAAAACAGTACATCATAAAACATCATAAAACATAGGAGAATTTCCAGATACCCTGTGATCCCAACTGCATAACTTAAAATAATACTCTGGCTCCTAAGAAAAAAATGACATCGAAAAGACAGTTCATGTTGATAGATCAAAGTAAATACCAAGTGTTGCTGTTCCCTGCAAGGGCCTTCTCAAGATGGCTGAAGACTGGAGAGAACAGTTCCTCCAAAGGCCACGAGAACTCTAAAACTAAGCAACTCAGCTCTACAATAATTACTATACAACAATAACTAAAAAACATAAAACAGAAGAATTCCCAGGTCAGCATAACTACCATTCTCTCCTTCATGTCCAAGTTTAGAATGACTCGAAGCAAGCTGGCTTTTTTTTCTTTCCATTTTCATATTTCTATGAAAAGCCCCAAATCATCGATGGAAAAATGACTCCTCAAAAAGAACACAAACTCTTAGAATGTTACAACTGGAAGGTACCCCAGAAGGTATTTAGCCAAACCTTCCACCCAAGGTAGAAATGTCCTCTCTTAAACCATACTGGATCACTATGTCTCCCCTTTAACATCTAACAACTGATGGTATTAAAGAATTTTCCTTAAAAAAAAAAAAAAAAAAAAAAAGGCTAAAATGGTAAACATAGGCATATCAAAGCCCATCTAAAGAGTCTATGGAAGGATATAGAATAAACACTTGCTTCAAAAAACTCTCCTTCCTAATTACAGAGAGGCTCAGTATGTGCTTTAATGGCAAGAGAAGTGGCCTTAGACTCAGGAAAGCTTCAGTCCTGCTAGGGGCACATACTGGCTGTGTAATCCACAAGTCATTTAATATCTCAATTCCTTAGAGTCTAAATTACAGTGCAAATGACGACCTACATTGGTGGAATTCCCTATACCATTTAAAAAGAGGTCTTGGTTGCCAGGATAGTTTATCCAATATTGTTTTCACCACCTATGGTAAACCCAGCAGGGCTTGATGATAGTTTACATGTATTCCACTTATACCATGCAGCCATGCTTGAAGATACAACAGGAACTTGGAATCTGCCATCTCAACTGCATTTAGATCCTCTGAGAATCTCTCACATCATTTTGGAGTCGATCTCCTAAAAACTGCTGAATGACTGAGGTAGAAACACACAAGGCAACAAGCAAGTGATTCAAAGAACAGCTAAAGGTTGCTATATTGTTAAAAATTTTCAGCTTGAGTAGTGCATTCTTCAGTGATGACCTAACCTATAGCTAGGAACATGGCATTAAACTCTGAACCAAATTAAGGTAAAAAATGGTTATTGGTTCAATTTACATATATAACCTCCTATAGCCAACATATTTTCTAAGTAAATTCACTCTTAAAATGGGATAGGACTCCCAAAGACAAACATGAAAATAATCTGATGCTAGAGGGCAAAGACAGATTTTTGTGCCTTAGAACCATTTCTTTGAGTATATTAATACCATATTTTAAATTCCTAATATAGCAGGGGCCCAATGATCAGGCTCTTTTACATTACCTTATCCTATACTCTTGAATCACTTTTTTTGTTTTTGTATTATTACCACTGTACAATAAGAAAGCTGGCAATCCAAGAAGTCCAGCTAGTGTTGGAGACAGGATCTGAAATCCAATCCTAGACTCCAAGTCCAACCCACTAACCACTATATCACCTAGCTTTTCAACCAATTTTCTTAGTCCAGCTCTCCCCACTCAATTCATCTTGTACATGATGCCTAATTTGTTCAAAAATCTTTGATTGTTCCCCAGTTGCTAGTGAATAAAAAGTTCAAATTTCTTAACCCAATATTCAAGGACATCTAAAATGTAGCCTCAACTTGCTTTTTCTACCATATGCTGCCTCAGATTTTTGCTTTCTGTGTAACAGGAAAGGTTTCATGAAAGAGATGTATAGAAATTCAAAAGGCAAAGGAAGGTATTTCATACACAGGAAAATAGACTTAACAAACTCATGAAAGCAAAAGAACAAAGTCACAAGGAACAGAAATTAGTCCAGTGTGGTTGGAGCATAAGTGTGTAGAAGGGAATAATTTTAGATGCATCAGGAAATGTAAACTGGAGGACTTTGAATTCTAGTTCAAGAAGTTTAAACTTTACTGAGGGCCACTGAAGATTTTTAAACAGAAGTCTTTAATCATAGCAGCCATAAGTGAAAACTCTTGTTACAAGAGAATTTATCATATTCTGCCATAATTTTTGTGTATGTACTCTACTATATTACAAAGTCTACAAGAAACTGAAAATAAAAATAAGATTTTTTTTATAAATAAAGAGGAAAATAAGTGTGATCAGGCAGTAGAGTAAAAATTAATATTATCACCTCCACTCTCCTCCCCACCTCAAAAAAAAAAATTCTCAAGAGAACATGTCTTAGAAAACTTTGTATCTCCCACAATACTTCATATGGAAGGATATACTTAGTAAACACTTGTTGGAAGAATAAATGAACTAACCCCTGTAGTCCCTTCCAAATCATTCTTTCAATGAACACCTAGCTGCAAAGCACTATGCCAAGGAAGACAAAAAATTTAGATAAGACCTAGTCTTTTGCCTTCACAGAATATAAGTATAATGGAGGGATAACTATAATACATATTATACATACTTACTAGAAAGATATTTTTAAAAATCCTATAGTAACCCAACTACAAATGGGGTCAACTACAAATGGGGTTTTAAGACATGCTTAAAAGGCTTGGTAGGAATATAATATGAAGGAAAGGTAAGAAAGGGAAACTGGAGGGAAAGACATTGTGGGCCTAAAGAAATAGTGTGACAAAGGACTTATAGACAGAAAAATGCAAGGCATGTGCAAGAAGCTGAGAACAGGCCAGGTGGTTCACAGTATAGGAGGCAGTAATATGAGAAAGCTGAAAAGGCTGGTAAGCACCAGATTATGAAAGCTGTGAATGTCAGGCTGGGGAAATAAATTTCATTGTGAAGGCAGTACAGTTCAACTTGTAGTAAGTTGCATTTAAGATGCTTCTGAGACACATAGGTAGGCATATCCTCTGGTATCCAAGATGTTTGAGAAGATTCTCTGAAAATGCATGGCTTAGCACACCACTAGGAATCAAATGGTCTTAGTTAAAATGAAAACAACATTTTGTATATGGTCACCAGGAGGCCAATATCATCATCCAATGTGTCAATACTTAATTACAGACAAGAATGATGACTCATAAAATTTAAATACAAACCAACATGGAAGAAAAAAACCCAAAACTGATAGCACTGGTACCCTGTAAGGCTGGCAAAAAACAGTCAGTTTGGTTTTATATAAATTTGCATTACACAAACCTGATTTTATGGAAAGAATTCTGAAAGAAATCCACATTTCAAAAACCATCTATGTTAACTTTACTATAGAGTACTTTGGTGCTCCACAGACTCTCCACAACCCATCCCACCCCTTCTAAAGATCCTTCAAGTGAAAGCAGAATGGCCCCACACAGAGACCACTACAAATTCAGGGGCTTGGTTTGAGACCTCTGGTGCTGAGAAGACCTTTGCCCCATTCTGTCTACCCAACCACATGTCTAGCCCCTCATGTGCCTGTACTCTGTCTGTCCACACTCTGGTAGTCCCCAAATTATCTCCCAACCTCTCCTGTCTTTGTCTACTCCCTTTCAATTCTGGCCAGATCCTCACGTGGCTGGCCTTTGCGCTTGCTCCTGATACTAACTCCCTCTTGTGATTCAATTCTGAATCTTGTTTTGTTCCCTCTTCTCTTCAATTCTGATCTAATCCAATTTCTATGTTGTGAGAAAACTTTTTTCACCTATGAGAACTGTGAGGAAACTTCATTGAATTGTTTGAACCAAATAAGTCCTCTGTGGCTGGGAAGCTGGACCACCTCCACCTGAGAGCCTTTGGGTTATCTGTGTGTTCAGGAGGGCTAGCCCCTCTGGGGTGAGGGCTTGCCAAGCCCTTTTCAGGGCAGCTCATCCCTTTGTAGTGTCTACCTGTCACCCAACTCTCCAACTAGGGTTTCAAATACATACAGCAGTGATATCCCTAGTAAACCATCCAAGCAGAGGAGCTATACCAAGTTGAGGGTAACTGACAGGCCACAAACCTTCTGGCTGGAATGTCTGCCCAAAGCACGTGATGACTTCCCCTGATGGAATGGGCAGAGGAGAACAAGCAGGCACTGGGGAGCCCTTCAGAGTTTGATCAAACTACTAAGACACTAAGTTCATTCACTGCATCCCAGGTCATCCCCAGTTGTCTTGACTTTTATCCTGTCACTGGACTTCAATGACTCAGGAAAAGAATGTGAAGCTGAAGACTTTGTTTAACCCTGTCTCACTTAAGTCCAATTCACACACTAGTCAAGACATCCTCCTATGATATTATTAGTTCTGTTCAAAAATAAAGGACGGAGATCCTTAATAAAGGACCCAGTGTATGCTGACTAAAAATCCAATTGGAACGGAAGATAAGCATTCGAAGTTTTCTTCCAGTTTTACAGCTCAAGCAATCCATATGTCTTACTGAAAATGGACCTCATACTTGTTCCTCTGATTGAGTAGATGCTTGAGGAGCAGAACTTTTTTTTTCTGATTTCAGGAAATTGTACCTGTTTACTCCTCCCCTTCCAATTTAGAAAGCCCCTAATATTTTTTCCAATTAGAAATTATATTGCCTAATCTTGTATTCTGATTTATATCCTCTTTTCTTTTAATGAATAAAAGTCTGTCTATTTCTATATTCTAGGTCCAATGTGAAGCTGATGAAGTCTGATCCCAATCTGTTATGCAATTGGCAATGAACTGCTTAATAAATCAAATTTAGAAACTTGAACCTTTGCTTCTTCATTTATTTCAGATTTCACCCATCGTTCTGTGCTGCCTGCCTGACCTTACTATTCACAGATATACAAATCTTCCTGCCTTCTTTCTTTCTTCCCTTCCTGACATCCACAGGTGAATTTGCATTATGTAAAAATTGCTTTACAATGGAATGGTCCGCTTATACAAAGTGAGAACGCTCTGTATTTATTCTACATTGAAATAATAGACGGTGCTAAGGCATTAGTCATTACAGCACTGTAAATTCGATATTATTTCACCACTCTAGATATCTACTAAAACTATAAACATTACTTCACAGCTGACCCAGTTTGCTATTGTTACCAAGCCCAATCCTCCCCAGCACCACTGCCACCATTTTATCCAAATCAGGATCCTGGATTACTCTTGGGCTAAGGAAAATCATGGGGAAGTAACCTAGCAGAGGTGCTCCTTGGACAAAGGATCATCATTCCATTAAACTCACCAAAGAAAGAGGATCCATGAAATGGGGTAATCAAACAATAACACTAGTTATTGCCCTGCAGAAAGGATCCCCGTCAAACCACATACTTATTGTGCTTACTCAAGGTATGATAGCTTAACCAAAGCCCTCAGAAGTAATAACCTCAGTATTCTTTTCCTACTATGACAATTCTTCAGCTCCAATTACTTCCAAGGGATTTCAGCTACTCCCAACAATTGTCAATTGTGACAAAGGTACTAATCTGGTTTGCATAAGTAAAGAACTGAAAAGTGAAGGGAGCCCATCAACGGGGGAATGGCTGAAAAATTGTGATGGCAGATAATTGTGATGGAACACTACTGCACAATAAGAAATGATGAGGCTGGTTTTAGAAGAAACATGGACTTACATGAAGTAATGTAAAGTGAATGAAACAAACCAAGAGAATATTGTATACAATATAAGCAGAGTTCAAAGAGTAACTGTGAATGACTAAACTATTTTGCTTAATATGATCATTCAAATCAACTTAAGGAAAATACCATGACATATATAATATATGAATATATTATATGGTTCCATATATATATATGTATATACACACACACACACACACACACATATATATATAAATCTCAAAAGTTAGCCTTCTCTAAATGCAGAATTGGGAAGGAAGGAGACAACTCAGAACCCAAAACTTAACCAAAAAATTAAATAATTTTTTAAAAAGATGCTAGTCTGCTAGAGGGAAGAAAGGACAATGAGAGAAGAATGTAGAAAGGAAAGGATTCCAATAGAGGCTAGTATGCTCCCCAGGAAATTTTTATATGATGTTATTTCCTTCATAGAATATAAATTCCTTCAGGGCAGGGACTATTTGATTTTTGTCTTGGCACAAACTAGGCATTTAATAAACACTTGTTGCATTTTTTTTTTAAAGAAAAAAAAATTTTTTTTTTTTAAAGAAAAGGAAAGGGGCAGCTAGGTGGCGCAGTAGATAGAGCACCAGCCCTGAAGTCAGGAGGACCTGAGTTCAAATGTGATCTTAGACATGTAACACTTCCTAAATGTGTGACCCTGGGCAAGTCACTTTGCCTCAGCAAAAAAAAAAAAAAAAAGGAAAAAAGGAATGGAGGGGAGCAAATGCTACATTGTACACCCCTCTATTTTGGTACTTTTATAATACATAAACTAGATCCTTTGAAAAATGGGAGGAAGGGAAGGAAAAGGTGAAGGAGGAAGGAAAAAAGAAACAGGAAGGAATTTAGGAAGGATGCAGATCTATCAATACTCGGCTACTATACATTCAGTCATATCATAAAAAATATGCAAGATAACTGGAACTACCCATTTTCCAGGGAAAGGCAGAGTTGGGAGTTCAGTGCTGACAGGTATTAACTAACTAGTCAGCTCTTTCTTCATTCAAGGTCTGCCAGGGGGTGTGTGTCTGTCTCTGTGTGTGCATCTGTGTATCTATGTCTCTGTGTGTGCATGTCTGTGTGTATCTGCGTCTGTGTGTGCATGTCTGTGTGTCTATGTCTATGTCTCTGTGTGTGTGTGTCTGTCTGTCTGTGTGCGTGTCTGTGTGTCTCTGTCAGTCTCTGCATGTGTCTGTGTCTGTGTGTCTCTGTATCTGTGTGTCTGTCTCTGTGTCTCTGTCTGTCTCTGTCTGTTCCCAAGATCTCTCCCTCAATAAGAGAACCCACAGAGTCCATTATCTAATATCTCAGAAAGAAGAACAGGACTTGTCACTCTCTGGAGAATGCTATTAGAAGAATGTCACAGAAATTCTCATCTTATTCTAAAATGAGGCTGTGCAAGCAATCTGAAAGGTTGGGAGTGTGGAGTCAAAACAGCACAGACAGACCAAGGAGTTGCTCTTCACCCCATCTACATAAAGCTGTTTCAACTCTGAATAGCACATACACTCTCTGAAAGCAAAAAGCATATTTGCTCTGAACCAAGGGCCTAGTCCAATACCTGCCCTTCAGAGCAGGGTATGTGGGGAGCAAGTCTGGGAAAGTCATTGGTTGATTTAAAGATTGATTTTTAAAAAAGGAGAGCACTAGGAGTTAGTTCTAGTCTTAAAATTGCCATTCTGAAGCCTTGCTACCTCTCAGATTAATCCTCAAAGACCCTCGAGCTCTCCATTCGGTGATGTTTAAGCAGGCACATGAGTGAGCTCAGGCATGAGCACATTCAGACACACTTACTTTTCACATTTGATTCTTCCATTTTTTGTGGTCTGAGGTTTCTCCAAAACAAAAATGGGCTTCTTGGGAACACTAGAAAGAATTAAATTTTAATTCCTAAGTGTCCACACCATAGCTTGGCTTTCAAAAAGTAGTTTTCTTTGTACTACAAAAACAACTGGAAAAAAATATTATGTTGAAATTTCTATGTTGAATTTAACCATGAAAGAGATTATAAGCCATCTACTAAGAATAAATGAACTTCTCTGATTTTCCAGCCGTTAGCAATCCACATTTGCTTAATATCTTCTGTTTTTGAACTTCTGATAGTTTCTGTTGGCAAATAATAAATAAGCTATTCCATCATCACTTCAATGTAGGTTTCTTTGTAGACTTCTGTCCAGGAATTAACATGTTTGATATATCATTCTCTAGAGCATCTTTCTTGCTTTAAGGCCTGCAAAGAAAAAATTAGCAGATTAAACATTTTATATACTTACTGTTGGTTTATTCTTCCTGCATAAAGTTTAAAATCCCTCCTCTCTAGGTTCAGAAAGCAACAATATGTAGTTGCATTAAGAATAAAGTCCTCCCCACCTGTGCAAGAATGTTTGTGGCAGCCCTTTTTGTAGTGGCTAGAAACTGGAAACTGAAAGGATGCCCATCAATTGGAGAGTGGCTGAATAAATTATGGTATATGAATGTTATGGAATATTATTGCTCTGTAAGAAACGACCAGCAGGATGATTTCAGAGAGGCCTGGAGGGACTTGCATGAACTGATGCTGAGTGAAACGAGCAGAACCAGGAGATCATCATACACAGCAACAACAGTATTACATGATGATCAATTCTGATGGACATGGCTCTCTGCAACAAAGAACTGTCTCAAACCAGTTCCAATTGTTCACTGAAGAAAACCATATACACCCAGAGAGAGGGAAATGAAATATGGACCACAACGTAACATTTTCATGATCTCTATTGACATTTGCTTGCATTGTGTTGCCTTTCTCTGATTCTTTTTTTTTTCTTGTAGATAGGATTTTTCTTGCATAACTTCTCAAGCATTTCAACATTATTAACATGTAGTGGACATGTAGAGGGGAGGGGACTGGGGGTAAAATTTGTAATGGAAAGCTTTGTAAAGATCAATGGTGGGGAACTACCCATATGTATGTTATACAAATAAAAAGCTTTAATAAAAAAAAAAGAATAAAGTCCTCTCAAATAGAAATTCCTCCTTTCTACTCTAATAACTGATTTTTCTCCCTTCTCCCATTTGTAATATGCTTTAATTTAAAAAAAACAAAAAACCAAAAAACTTCTGAGTTCCAAATTTTCTCTTCCTTCCTCTCATCCCTCCCCAACCCATGGCAAATGAAAACAATATATTATACATTTGAAGTCAAACAAATATTTTTCCTTATTAACCATGTAGATGATTATTCCCATAAAGGTTTTTATTTGAGAAAAGCTTAAAGACATGTATTCTCCCCAAGTTTTAGAAATGTCATTTAATCAATACCTTCAAGTATAAAAATAAAAAAATACCAAGTTCAAGCATTCTAGACATCAAAATTTACATTCTAGAGAGCACTATCTTCAAAATTATCCCCAAGAGTAAACATTACATTACCTACAACATAAATGACTCCTGAATCACTCTTTTGTAATCAGCATGGCATTCTTTAAACTGTTGCAAAGGTCACAGGCTTGAGGTACAGATCTCTTGCAAAGAGTCCACCTAACTTCTTCCACACTGGGTATTTTTTTTTTCTTTTCCTAACCATTAAATCTTCTCTATGAAGCCCTCTTGTTTTAATGTGTCCTCCCTGCCCACCACTACTCCTAGCACACTTGTAAATCTGCTAGTCTGATTTTATTTGGTAAAGGGGGTGGAATGGGGTGAAGACATGGGATTTAAAGAAAATACCAACATTATGTTACCTCCCTCCACAGGCCAAAGAAAACTGGTATCCTCAGGATGGAAATAGTAAGATGTTGGGGTTATCACTTCATTCTATGAACTAAGTCAGTAGCTCAGGAAGTGAGAATGTGAAGATGGCTTTTTCAACAAGATTCTCCAAATTGGAAGTTCCTAGTGCAGTAAAGAGAGCTCTGGGTCTCCAAAACATACTATCTAAATTCAAAGCCAGCCATATACTAGCTATATGCTTGTAAGCATCATTTAATCTCTAACTCAATTTCTTCATCTGTGAAATGGAGATAATAATAACACCTGTTTCCCAGGATTGATGTAGGGATCAAATGAGATAATTGTAAAGTGCTTAGCAAAGTGCCTAGCACATAGTAAGCATTCTAAATATATTACCTATCATTATTAACATACAACTTGCCCTTAACTCCCTCCCCAAGGAAAACCAATTACTAGAGCAAAGGATTGGAACTACTTTTACTCGCTTAAGTCTTGAGCTGCCCTTCAGAAATATATTTATTCAATTCCCCAGCTACTTTTAAGATTTAAGTTTACAGAAAGATACCACCTAAGTGTTGAAAATTAGTCCATGGGATTTTGGAATATGACACTGGATTATAAAAGTCTTGCCTGTTCTCCCAAGGCAAGTACTAGACAGAAGGGAGGGAATATTGTGGCCCATCACTTGGCTCTCAGATATCTCCATTGGGAGAACAATGGTGAGGTAGGGTGTCAAGGGGAAGAACTGGTTAAATTTAATCTTGAAGTGATTTCCTGGGCTTTACTTATGTAGGTAAAAGATCATTATACCAAAAACTAACTCAGATTATCCTAGTAGGAAGAAAAATAGCAGTAAAAACTGTAATGAGTTTTAAATTTCCATATAGTGCTTTACAAAGCATTTTATGAATTAATCAACAAGTATTTATTAAATGCCTGTTATATTCTAGGGAAGGGGGATAACCTTTTTTTTAACTCTACATCAAGGAGCTTACACTCTATCAAGGGAAACAATACATACATATATAAACACATAAAGAATATATTCAGGACAAATACAAAGTACTTAAGAAAGACGACCATTAGCACATGGGAAAGAAAGTAGTATTAAAAATAATTCCTCCTCTCAAAAAGTTCAGTCTAACAGGGAAGACAACATGGAAACAACTATGTAAAAACAAGCTACATAAAGAATAAACTGGAGCTAATCAAAAGAGGGAAGGCACTAGCACTAAAAGAGATTAGAAAATGCTTTTGTTTTCCTTGACCTTTTTTCCTGATTTGCAGATTTTGTTATTTAGTATTTTAGTTTTCCCAATTACATATGAAAAGAATTTTTAACATTCATTTTAAAACTGAGTTCCAAATTCTCTCCCTTTCTCTCCCCCCCCCACCAAGAAGGTGAGTAGTTCAATATAGGTTATACATTCATGTGCAGTCATGTAAAACATTTCTATATTAGTTATGTTGTGAAAGAAAATATAAACCAAAAAAACCCCAAGAAAAATAAAGTAAATATATATATATATATATGCTTCAATCTGTATTTAGAGACCACTAGTTCTTTCTCTGGGGATGGATTATTACTGTTACTATTAACTTTTTTTTCCCCTGAGGCAATTGGGGTTAAGTGACTTGCCCAAGGTCACACAGCTAGGAAATACTGTGTCTGAGACCAGATTTGAAATCAGGTCCTCCTGACTTCAGGGCTGGTGCTCTATCCACTGCGCCACCTAGCTGCCCCTATTAACTTTTAATAGGGTATATACATGTGTGGGGGTGTTGTATACGTATGTATATGCACATGTATTCTTATTAGACTCTTTCTTCACTCCACATCTCTTCATATATCTCCTCATATTTGTATTCTTCATATTTTTAACTTCTTATATTTCAGTAACATTCTATCATACTGATATCAATCAATAAAGAAGTATTTATTCATCACCTACTATGTGTTAGGCACAGGGAATACAAAGAGAATGAAAGAATCCCTACTTTCTCCCAAGGTCTATCATACCTAACTTTTCTAAAATTCTATTCACCTCCTTAACTTCTTTCTTGTTTATTTTGTGGTTAGATTTATCTAGTAGAAAAGGAGGTGAGATGCAGGAGATGAGACATTGACTGAAATTTGAAAGGTGGTAGCTGTGTAAATGAAAAAAGGTAGCCTGATGCTGGCAGTACAAAGAGCAAGATTTGTCAAGATAGGTTAACAAGAAAAAGAAGTTAAAGGTAACACATAAGTTACCAATTTGGGACATTAAAAACTGATGGTATCTGACAAAAATAGGAAAAATAAGAAAAGGGGACTTGGGGGGGAAGGTTAAATTATAAGTTCAGTTTTGGGCAGGATAAGTTTAAAGTCTCTCTAGGACATCGGTTTTTACGTGTCCAATAGACAATTACAGATGGAAGACCTAAGTTCAGGTGCAAGTGTGAGGCTGGATATACAGATCTGTGAGTTGTCAGCGAAAAGATGATAATGAAACCCACAGAAGCTGATGAGGTCGACAAGGGAGTCTAGAGAAAAAAAAAAGAAGCCCAGGAGGGAGGTCTTGGAGAACATGCTCAATTAGGGCTGAGGTGAACCCAGTCAAGTAAAGATGTATTTATTTAAGGACCCTTGAGTGCCAGGCACTGTGCTAAGCAATAGAGATAAGGAAAAATTTGGGGGGGAGGAGACATTATGCAAACAACTAGGTGTAAACAAAATATATGCAGAATAAATTGGAGCTAATCTACAAATCGAAGGTACCAGCATTAAGTGGTACAGAGTGGCATTGTAGATGGGATTTGAAGGAAAACAGGGAGATAAGGAGATAAAAAATGAGGTGGAGGATAATTCCAGGCATAGGGAACAGTTAGTAAAAATTAATCATGGGGAGAAGTGCCAGCATAATCCAGAAAGATGAAAATAAGGAGGTGGTCAATAGTGTCAAATTGCAGAAGTTAAGAAGAATGAAGACCAAAAAAAAAAAAAGCCATCAGATTTGGCAATTAAAGAGATGCTGGTAACACTGGCGAGCAATTTCAGTTGAGTAATAACATTGAAAGAGAAAATGGAAATAATAAAAACAGCTTTTTTAAAGGAATTTGGCTGAGAAAAAGGAAATATAGGATGATAGCTTGAGGGGTAGTGAGTTTTGTTTTTAAGAACGGAAAGATGTTTAAAGGTAGCTGGTGGCACAGTCCTTAGCAGACCAGGCCCAGGCTGATTTCAAATCTGGCTTCCTATACTTAACTTGCTGTTTGCCAGCTCTAAGCAAAGTTTATTGAACTGAATTGAACCTGGACCTCATTTAACCTCTGTTTGCCTCAGTTTCCTCAAATGAGAAAAATAACACCTACCTCTCTCCCAGAATTATTGTGAGAAAAAAAAATAATGGGATATCTTTTTTTGTAAAAAGTACTTTTAACACAATGTTTGGCACATAGTAGACTCTAGATAAATGTTTATTCAATTCCCCTTCCCAGTAGGGAATGAACTCATAGAGAAAGAAAGACTGAAGTTCAGAGACAGTGGATGATCGAGGAAGCAATCTGTTGGAAGTGATAGGATCAAGGGTCCACACAGGCTGAAGTCAGACTTTCAAAACCTATTATACAAATCTAAAACATTAAAGAGTCATTTCCCAAAAAATAAGTTGCCAATGGACTTATTAAAGAAGAGCTAATAAATTCTTAGACCCTTTTACAACCCACAGTTTCTACCACTAGGACTATATAGATGAAGGAACAAATCCAAGTAAACAAAAATATTCAAAGCAGCTTTGCTTTTTATAATAAACACTGGACACAAAATATGTGTCCAAAAATTGAGAAATGTCAGAACTAAACATAATGGAATATTACTACACCTCAGGTAATGGCAATTATTAAGAATTCATAGGAACATGGCAAGACAAATGAAATAATGCAAGAAAAAATTGTTAAAATATGCACAATGACACCAATATAATAAGGTCAGCATAGAGAAGCAACTAAACTCTAAATAAACAATACCATATGTAGTCAGAGAGGAACTCTGTATATTTATGTTTGACTGTTTTTCTTTGTTAAAAAGAGGTTCAACCTGTAGGAAGAACATTGAGAAATGATTGACAAAGACAAAAGACATCAACAAAATGTATGTTTCTTTTTTTTTAATTTCCTCTGGTCAATATTAGTAACATACTACCAAAATTAAAGATCACATGATCCTTTCTATTAATTGGTTTCAGTAAAATTTACACAGAAGAAAACTTGTTTAGATGTTTGTTGGGGAATATCTTTTGTGCACCAAAAAAGCTTCAATAAATTTTTAAAAATTAAAAAGTGCTTTATGTAGTTCCTCATAACAATTCTGTGAGGTAGATAGTATATTGTGCTGATGATAAAACAGGCTGAATTACCAAAATCACTTAGCTGCTCCAGACTTATAACTAAAAATTAAATAGAAATCTATTATTTGAAGATGCTGACAACTGTTCAGCCTGCAACCAGAACCATTTCTCTACTTCATTACTACAGAAATTTTCTTCCATAATACAGAGATAAAAACAGGAAAGAAACATCTTACCACATTAGAGACAGAAGTAAAAATCAACAGCCACTGCTTGCTTAAAGAAATGAAGTTATGGAGTTTACTTCATACCGATCTCTTATGTCATTTCCCAACATGTACTACAGGAAACTTCATTATTGAACTGGAATATCCCCCAAAGCAAGCACCAATTCCTTCTAACTCAGAGATGAAAGAAATTGCTTGGGGTAAAATCAGGCACTGAACATCCACATACTAGAGGGAAGCTCAGCACTGTGGGATATACATCTTTTCCACTCTTTATTGAGGTCACCTGCAATCCTGATTCTTACTTTGGATCCAGAAGCCAAATCCTGTCCTCCCACAAATCAGGAAAATTATCTCATTTGACAAGCAGAGAGAATTGCTTACAACCCTGTACTAGAATTCAACTACATAAAATCGGACTGGAGTCTAAGCTCCAACAAAAACAGGCCAGGAATTTGTACTTAATGAAGTGACTGAGACTTGTCTCAGAACACACTGGGAAGAGTGTCAGAGATCAGAAAAGTGCTGTTTTTTTAAACTGTTACCTTTTCTACTTCTTTAGATTAGAGCTTACTCCTACATGGATGGAATATAATCCAAGAATTAACAAGAGACACTACAGATTTCAAATAAAGGAATAAAGGCTCATCTGGACAATAATAGGGTGACAGAGCACAGCAAGATTTTATCCTAAATCTGACCCGAACCCTCGACTCAATCTATATCTGCTAAATTCATGATCCCAGTAAGAGGCATCCCAAACTTTACCTCATGTGACTCTGAAGGAACTTTCCAGACACAAGTCACACTCCCATACACACACATATGCACACCTACCACTACTATCATCACTATCACCACCACCACCACTCCTCCTCTTAAGACAAAGCTGCAAAATCCTACATAGACTGGGAGGCCCCCTACCTAATATCAAGGAACCACTAACAATCATGATAATAATGCTACTGATAATAATTAACATTTATGTAAACTTTAGATTTCCAAAGCACCTTACATATGTTAACTCATTTTGACACTCATAACTCACAAGTGTGGCTTTCAACCACTTTGAGCTAACCTGTCAAAGAAGTAAATACCTGACAGAAGATAGATTTTAAGTTTTAAAGTAGGCTTTTAAAGAAGGTGGGTTTTAAGAAGGCTGTGCGGTCAGAGTTCACTGTGGAACATGGAAAGGTAATGCTGAAGATAAAAGTACTTTTACGTGGTCAGAAACATCCTTAAGGTGCAGGAAGCAGCAAGGGGAATCAAGGCACCGGAGTGGTTGCGGGAAGGGAAGAGTAAGAAGGAAGGCAAGGTGGAAGTACCTTCTTTTGGGGAATAGTGTAGAAGAGTCTAGCCTTCATTTGATGGAAGAGAAGATTCCCGCAAGGGAAGGAGGATGAGGCGCCGTGCTGAGAGACACAAGGTGGGGCGGGGGCAGAAAGGTCTACCCTGGGGGTCTCCGGAGGATTACAGCGTAGGAGAGGAGGACCCGGATGGCAGCGTCGCTGGGGAACAGGGGCCAGGAATGAGACAGGAGTCCGGGGGCCACGCAGGAGGAAAGGGGATGGGGATTCCCTTTTCCTGGGGGAGAACACCTGCACAGGGAAGGTGGGAAAGGATCGGGGACGCAGGAGTGCAGAAAAAAGACCAGGGAGCGGAAAGCCAGGGACACAAGAGCCACGGGGCCGTGACCTTGGGCGGAGAAGGCCGCTTCAGAAGCGGCGCTGACTCGATCTCCCCAGAGCTGCAGCCAGGGATGGGCGGGCCCGGCTCCACGGTCTCCCACTCGGAAGCCCCGAGAACGAAACCGCACCGTAAATCCCAGGCTCCCTGAGGAGGGGCCAAGACGTACCCTCCACCTCCCATGGCCCGCGCCGGTTAGTTACCTCAGTCGCCGCAGGGGCCTCCGAAGCCTCCTCCCGAGCCACTGCAGCCACTGCCGGCCCGAGCTCTACTGCAAGGGGGAAGCCTAGGCGCGCGCGTCACGCTACCGGCCCGCGCGCCCGTGCTCCACGCCCCGCTCCCAGAGAGAGCGCAGAGGATCCGCCCCTCATTTCCTACCAGCCAATCTCAGACTCCAAAGAGGACACGAGGGCCTCCGCCCCTACTGCGCTCTGCATTCTGATTGGTCTTTCCCGCCACGGTCCAGATTTTCTCCAACCCCTCTCCTGGGAGGCCCCAACGCGCTCGCGTGCACGCGCGCTCTAGCTTACAAGCCCTCTGGGCTTCCTCCTTGGCAGCCCCTCGGGCTCCCCAACCAACTAAGCCCGCCCACCACGTGATCTTCCACACCTGACAGTTGGGCCGATGGGGGGAGGGGAAAGGTGTGGGAGAAGGGGGACGTTGCGCGCGCGCCCGATAAAGGTGAGTTGGGGGGAGGGGCCGCAAGGATACCCAAACAAACCCGCGGGGTTGTGGGGCCGGACGCCCCTCCTCCCCCTTCCCTTCCCCTACAAAGGTGGTGCCACGCCCGTAGTCCCCGCCCACCGTACTGCCCGAGCTGCCCCTCCCTCCAGTCCGTTTCCCCTCTAGTCTTTGCTAGTTCCGCCCTTACCCCTTGGTCTCTCGTGTGTGACCCTCACCCAGATTCTCGCCCTATCCTCCTCCTCCTCCTCCTCCTCCTCCCATCTGGGGAGGCTGTGACAGCCTACGCGCTTCGGTTTTCTCCAGATCGCGTTCTCATACTTCTGAGGACTCACCCCAGCTCCAAACACCATCCCGGTTCCCATCCTTTCCCTTCCAAGCTTAGCCATTCAGTAATAATAAAAATGATAGCAAACATTTGGACAGAGCTTACTAGGGGCCGGGCGCTGTGTACTAAGTGCTTTACTATTATCTCATTTGACCTTCACAACCGACCTGGAAGGTAAGCACTATTATGTCCCCAGTTTACAGATGAAGAAACTGAGGCAGAGCTTAAGTGATTTGTCTAGAATCACACAGCTAAAAAGTGTCAAAGATTAGATTTAAATTCAGTTCTGCCAGACTCCAGGTGGGGCACTTTTTCCATTTTGTCACCTACCTGTCCTTACCCAGGATCTCATCCTCTTCCCCAATCCTAAACATTAGATTCAAAACATATCTTAAGTGCTTACTATGTTCCAGACTTAAGCACTGGGAATACAAAGTCAAAAAAATCAGTGGGGGGAGACATGTCAACAAGTATCTAGGAAGCAAGTGAAATGGGAAATAAGACAGTTGGGCTTCCTGTAGAAGGTTGGATTTTAGTCGAACATCCAAGTCCTCATTCTCCCCCTGCCAACCTAGAGCACCCAGGTTCTTGTCCTCTCCCCCTAAAAAAACTAGGCTATTGTCTCATCTTCCCGTCCACAACCTGGGCCAGTTAGATTCTCATTCTCCCCCCAATTCAGAACAGCCAGGTTGGCCTCTTCCTTCTCTTCCCACCTGGGCTATTCAGCTTCTCATCCTGCACCACTATATACAAGTCCTTAGCTCTCATCCTCCCACAATATCCAAATTTTTTGGTGATGGTTGTGTTTTTGTTGTTGTTCTTGTTTTAAAAATTCCTCTCAACATCCAGATTCTTCTTTTCCCTTGTCAACAGCCTGTCAACCAACAAGCACCTACTATGTGCTGAGCATTATGGCTGCTGTGTTAAGAGCTAAGGATACAGACAAAAATGAAATAATCCCAGCCCTCAAGAAGTTTACTGTCTATAAGGAAAGACGTATATTTACAAAATAAATGTAAAACAATTTGAAGAGGGGAGGGAGATCTAAGCTGGAGAAGAATCAGAAAATGATAAATGTGGAAGTAGAGCTTTGAAGGTTTAATGAGAACCTCGACCACAAAAGCATGCACAATAATATGTGCAGGTATTCTGTAACTGTTGTGCTGCTTTTTGCTGTGGTGCTGGCAACTCAGCCTTTTTTTGAGTTGATTGATTTAGAGATGGGGAAAGAGGTAGCAGTGGTGGCTCCCTGCTGCCAGCTGCCTGTCTCCTCACAGGGCTGTCACATGGCTATGAACATGGTGCCTTTCTACATGTATTCTTTCGTGTTCTTAGGGGAAAGAGTTGGCTAGTAATAGAACCAACCAATATGCTCTGAAAGGTCAGAAAGCCATCATCAGACCTGGAGTCCAGACCCTCAGCCTAGCCAGGTGAGACACCAGTGAGACCTGAGGAGCTGCCAGCTTGACCCACACCATTAGTGGCTGGACTCCCAAACACCTCACCCTCCTGAAGCAAGGGAACTTTCCAGTGTTATACCCTAGAAGCAAACCTGATGGGGTGAATTTTTGTGGCAGCCATATTGAATTTGAGTCCATTCTCCCCAGAGACTGAGACAGGATAGAGAAAAATGGGCTTCCCAAGTGTTGGGAGGAAATGCTTTGTAACTTTCTTCAGTCTACATATGTCCTCAGTAAATATCCTTTTGTAGAAGCTAAGTGATATTAAATGTTTTACCCTAATCCTCTATTTCTTACTATAAACTAGTGTAATAATCAGTCATAATCATATAATAATCCATGTCATAATAAATCATAATCAGTGTTATAGAGAAGGTTGATATTGGGGAGAATACAACAACATTAGAAGAAATATCCCACTGTCCTTTAGGGGTGTGCCCAAAGGCATGAGGGGGATATATATTTAGCCAGACACCTAGGAACCTTGATATTTCAAGTGACAATTGGGATTTAAAAAAAAATACATATGGCTAATTAGGAAACCAGAGGTCCTAAGAAGCAGGAGGGGAGGAAAAAGCATATTCCAGGAGTGGGAAAATGCAAAAGCAATGAGATAAATGTGTGTATGTGTGTGTGTGTGTGTGTGTGTGTATGTGTGTGTGTGTGTGTCCAGTCCTGGTCTCTACCCTGAGCTTCAGTCCTACATCATTAATTACTTACATTAATTAATTACTTCTTGGACATTTCAAACTGGGCATCTCAGAGATGTTCTGAAACTCAGCAAGTCTAAATCTGAACTCATTTTCTTTCTCCCCACCCCCCAGTCACTTAAGCATGTAGTCTAAGTATCATCCTGAACTCCTTACTCATTCTCATCCTCCTCTGCCAAATTCTGTCAGTTCCATCTTTGTAAAATCTTTTTTATTTATACATACACATAGTCTTTTCTCCTTTGACACTGCTACTATCCTTACTGCCTCACATCTGAACTATTTCAGTAAAACTACTAGTTGGTCCCTCTGCCTTAAGTCTTCCCCTCTCCAATCTACCCTTCACTTAGCTATCAAAGTAATGTTCTTAAAGTTCAGATCTGACCCTTACCTAAAAAACTCCAATGCTTTTCCATTACTTCTAGGATCAATTCCTCTGTTTAGGAGGAACAACCTAGTCTTACAACCTAGTCCCAGGGGAGCTTTCCAGCCTCACTGGACTTTACTTCCTGTCTCACACTCTGTGTGATGTGACCAAATTGGCCCTGTTTTTCACATATAACAATCCATTTTCTATCTCGGTGCCTCTGTCCTGGCTGGATCTCACGCCTGGAAAGCAGTCTCTCTTTTTTTTTTAAATTTTATTTTATTTCAAAATATGTATGGGTAATTCTTCAACATTAACCCTTACATAGCTTTCTGTTACAAATTTCCACCCCCCCTACTCCTCACCCCTCCCCTAGATGGCAGGATATCCACTACATGTTAATTATGTTAAAATACTTGACAAATCGAATATATGTATACATATTTCCAAACTTATTGTTGTACAAGAAAAATCGTATCTACACGAAAGACATATCAGATAAAGGAAACACAATGTAAGCAAACATCAATCAAGAGTATGAGAATGTTATGTTGTGGTCCACATTTCACCTCTCTCTCTTTGGGTGTATATGGCTTCCTTCAGTGAACAATTGGAACTGGTTTGAAACATTTCATTGTTGAAGAGAGCCATGTCCATCAGAATTGATCGTCATATAGTATTGTTGTTGCCGTGTATAATGATCTCCTGTTTCTGCTCATTTCACTCAGCATCAGTTCATGCAAGTCTCTCCAGGCCTCTCTGAAATCATCCTGCTGGTCGTTTGTTACAGAACAATAATATTCCATAACATTCATATATCATAATTTATTCAGCCATTCTCCAATTGAAGGGCATCTATTCAGGGAAAGCAGTCTCTTTATCACTACCTCATAGTTCTTTGTTGTCCTCCAAGATGCAATCCAAGCATCATCTTTTACATGAAGCCTTTTCTAATTTCTCCAACCACTAATGCCCTCCCTCCCTAAACATCTGGCAATTAATTACTTTACTAAATTCACTTTATATTTATGCTGTATACATACATGCATTATATGTACTTGTCTTTTCCATTAGAAAGTAAATTCTTTGTGAGTAGAGATTGTTTTATTCTTTGTACTTATATTTTACTCCATGTCTACTATCATGCCTTGCATATATGAGGAACTTAATGCTTGTGGATTTATTGATTGAGATGAATATCATGTTTCAGGAATAACAAAAAAGCTAGTTGACTAGAATATATACTATGGGATTGAGAGTAATGGGAAACAAGTTGTGAAATGTTATCAAATAGAGTTTTCATCTATGTTCTTATCTGTTCCATAACATCCAAGTTCTCACTTCTGTATGGATTTCTTTTTGGTACATTAACTTGGTTGCCAAGTCTTTTTCTTCTTTTTGTTTACAATATCTCCTACAATATCTTCTCTCTCTTTCTATTTACAATATCATTCTAGTTCAGTGATTCCTTATTGGAAAAAAAAGATGAACCATTAACTTCCTTTTCTTCCTAAAACTGGCAGTTAAGGTTTTTCATAATATGACTTCAATCTCTCTTCTAGCTTTATTAAACATTATTTTTCATCATGTACTTTCTGTTTCAGCCAAACTGGACATACTACTTCCTTCCCGGAATGTACACAGAGGCTAGAACAGAGATTAACATGTTCCTTAAAGGTTTAGCCAAGTACTACAGAACCACCTCTAGTCATTCTGATGTGTATCTTGCCAGTAGATCCAGATGGCTCTAGAGGAAAAAGTGACTTTGCACAGTCCTGTCACTTAAATCTAATTCACCTGCATGTCATAGCATCACCTCCTTGATTTTATGATTGTCTTCAAGAATGAAGGACAAATGGGGCATCTGGGTGGTGTAGTGGATAGAACACCAGCCCTGAAGTCAGGAGGACCTGAGTTCAAATCTACCCTCAGACGTTTCCTGGCTGTGTGACCCTGGGCAAGTCACTTAGCCCCAACTGTCTCAGAAAAAAAAAATTATGAAAGACAAACAATATCTTCCCTCAAGTTTTCCTACAGCACTTTATCTCTCCCTATATATTTGTGTGTAGTATATCTCCAATATAATATGTAACTTGTAGCCCAGGGAGCATCCCTCTTTTACAAGAGACCCTTGTTTTGGATATATAAAGATTGGACTCAGCCCAAGGTGACTGGAGTCAGGCCTTTACTGGTACATCTGTCTTATTATGCCCTCATTCGAGAGTAGAACTCTGAGGAAAATCTCTTTAAAACAAAATTTAGGTTTGTTACATGTCTAGGTTATCAATAAATGGGATAATAATCCTTTTGAATGAATATTGTAGAGAGAAATCTCTTCTAGAAAAGTAAATCAATTAAAAATAGAAGCTGTCAGATCCAGAACAAATGTTCATTTCTTTTATCACAAAAGAATTACTTAACACCCATGTTGCTCATAGAAACTCTTGGGATCATTATCTAACCTTTCACTCTCTCAGAGCAAGACTTTATCTGCCCTTGGGTTCTTCAAACTTCCCTTTATATTTTGACAGTATCTAAACATGATACTCATGTCCTGAATATGGCCTCACAGGGGTCACTCAAACTTTTATACAGCTAGGTAGTCCAAGTCAAAATCCAAACTCAGCCATTTTGTGGCAAGTCACTTAACCTCTGTCTTCCTCAGTTTCTTCATCTGTAAAATGGGAATAACAATAACTTTGTCCCAAAGTGGTTATGAAGAGAAAAGGAGATAATTGTAAAGTGCTCTGCAAACCTTACAGCACTACATAAATATTTGCTATTATTATATATGTATAATTTAACAAATGAGAATAATAATAGATATAGATATACATACATATACACAAGATATCCCAAAAGTCTTAGTGCAGTTTTAAAACTTTAATAAATTCACTATGACTTTAGGGACACCCTGTACTGACTACATAGACATACATTTGTTTCTAATCAATTTAGAATATTTTGACCATGACTACAGTCATTCCCAAAACCTTAAGATAGTAGTAATTGACTCCTTTTCCCTTGTCAAGAAATTCAGTCTTGCTCACTCACTGTCTCTTAAGATACTAAATAGTTTTAAATCTTCTTTGTAAAATTGAAAACAGCTTCCTCAAAATAAGACCCTCTTCATGTCTTTTCTCTGTTTTTTACTTGTCTCAAGCTAACACTTATAACCATCTCTCTCCGCACTCTCCTTGAGTCCATAAGGAAAGCCATGCACAGAACAATTTCTTTGTGGATCCCCCAATAATCCTTCCCTCTTACTCTCTTCATTGGGGTAGATGTGCTGTGGGAAGCGTTGTGGTGCTAAATGGAAGAGTGAATGAAGAGGAAGACTTGGAGTGAGGAAGACCTAGCCCAGGCACTCCCAGGACAATTCTCATTATCTTTTTGAATTTTTAAAATGGTACCAGTCTTGCAGAATTGCTATGAGGATCAAATGAGTTAATGTATGCAAAGTACTTGTAAACCTCACAGCTCTACAGAAATGATGACTCTCATTATTCTTGTGCTTTGATTCTAACCATTTTTTAGCTATCACTTTGACCTGCCACATGAACAAAATTTGAACTCCTCTCCAAGTTAGAGTAACCAGATATTCAGTCTCTATGATCCAGATTTTGAAGCAACAAGATAGTGAGGTTTGTTATCTGTGCTAGTGAAATAAAACAAGAGGCAGTCAGGGGATTGAGATGAGTCTCAAGAGCATCTAGGCCATCATACGTTCTTGCTACTATGTGCAAGGAGTCATCATTGCTGCTGGGAGGAGGAGAAAGAGAGATTCAAAGGGGTCCTGGCCCTGACCCTTTACACAAGTCTGGGGGAAATTCCCTGCCCAAGTCCCAGGGAGCACACTCCAAAGAAAGGAAGTGAGAGTAAGGGGGAGACGTTCTCTCATTTTAAAGATTATTGAGAAGTTGGTTCTTCCTGCTCATCATCCTCATTATGGGAACCAAGCAGAGCCTCTACTCGAACATGCTCTTTCTCAAGAGGACAAAGCATGTGGCTATAACATATGCTTGCTCTACAGGCTCACCACTCTTCAAAATGTAAACTCCTTGAGAGCAATTTTCTATTTTTAAGTTTTGTGACACATATGCATGTGATATAGGGCTGGCCTTTGTGTACATTTGTTGGTTATCTCACAAGACACTTGAAAGACTGCTATAGAATAGAAATTTCCAGTAAGCCTACAGAAAGAAAGAGTATCACTTTGCCATTATTGAAAAGGGAAGTATAGTTCATAATTTTGCCCATCAAGTGCCACCAGTCCAGGACATGTTGCTGCATGTGCAAACAATTAACTCTAAGAACATGTGCAGGCCAAATAAGCCTGCCAAGATACTGATTTCATTAGATCTGGGAGGAAGTAAAGAATTCCTCATTAACCCAAACTCTGAATTATCCTAGGACATTAAAAGTAAAATAATGCTGTGGGTGTTAGATATATAAAAAATTTGCTCTAGGCCTCCCCTTAATTGTGGAAAACCTTTTATTCTTTATTGGTCAACCATCACTTTGTTAAGACTCAGGTAAATGATGTTCACTGGTTTTTCAATTTATTAATATATCAAAAATGTAATGAAAATCTTTGGGGGCTCTGGCCATATCTCTAAAACCTCTTTCCCATCTACAGATTATAGAAAGAGAATATGAAAACCAGTTATAGGATCTGGGAACCAGTTTCAGTTCTGGGAACCATAAAATCAGGGGAAAATGAAGTTCTCTGTCTAATCTCAGTTCACACTATGGTTCTGGGTATGGTTTCAGCTCTGCTACTTCCTTTCTTTGTACTGTTTTTACTGATTTGAGTTACAGTAGGAACAACCAACCATAATCACCTCCACCAGGATCCCCCAGAAATTCACCTCATACGGGCTTGCTCTCCTACCTTAAAATTGCACTCATGACTTGGGGTCCCCAAAGGGTAGACTGAACTTTTACTTTGGATTCTAGAGGTAACTTTTAAGGAAGTAGACTTATAGTAGGTTACTCAGAAGCTTCCACCTATACTTCTGATTAACATTGAGCCAATAAACCACAAGATTTTTACTAAAAAATTATAGTAAGAATATTTTTATGAAATTCTATCAAAAGTTACCACAAATAACAATTCTATGGGAAGAGGAGACTCAAACTTAAGAGTAGTGAGTCACATATGTAGAATAAATGCATACCAAAAGGCAACTCACAACTCCTAGCACTTTATACCCCAGAAGCCCTCTTGAATCCAACTACTTATTGTATATATTCATTATCTAACAAAAACTACTAGGAAAACTGGAAAAGAGGCTGGTGTAAATTAGAGTCATACAGTATACCATAATAAGCTCCAGATGTATGAATGATTCTAATATGAAATGCCAGATCATAAAGTAAGGGGGCAGGAAAGTGACTACCAATTGCAACTAAGAAGTGGCTTTTTTTCCCCTGAGGCAATTGGGGTTAAGTGACTTGCCCAGGGTCACACAGGAAGTGTTAAGTGTCTGAGACCAAATTTGAACTCAGGTCCTCCTGACTTCAGGGCTGATGCTCTATCCACTGTACCACTTAGCTGCACCAGAAGTGCCATTTTTAACAAACAAAAGACAGACAGCATCAGAGGAATGAGATAAAATAGGCACTTTTGAATACATAAAGTTGGAAGTTTTTCTGTAAAGTGAATCAGTTAAAATTGAAGGAATAAATTTGAAGTCTTATACTTGGGTACAAAAATTGGCTTTCATACATATCAGATGTATAGTTAGACATTGTTCTGAGGAAAAGCTGAGGAGTTAAGTAGTTAAGTAGACTCCAAGCTCATCATGAATCAGCAGTGTGATGTGGCAGTCAGAAATTAATGCAATGTTGGGCTACTTCAGGGAGACAATTCTAAAAACAGAGAACTTGCAGGCCCATGGAACTCTATCCTTGCCATATCTCATCTAAAGTATTTTGTTCATTTGACATCAAAGTTTAAGATGACCTGAAAGAGAAGTGATGGAATCAATATGTATTCTGAAATCTCTATTTTTGGATATAACCTGTGAATTTCTTTTACCTTTTGTATTTTGTAACAAATACATATTTATTACACAGGTTTTAATCCCCCTCTCCCTTTTTCCCCCAGTGGTAAGGGAGAGAAATAGAAAGGGAAGAAAAGAAATGCGTGGTAATTAAAAAAAAAAAAATCAGAACATTGGCAAACTGGATAGTGTCCCACAAAAGAACAATCAGGATGGTGAAGTACCTTGAGGCAATGATGGGAGGGTCAGTCGAAGGAACCCTGAAGTACAGAAGATTCAAAGGGGATAGGATACAGCTATGTGATTTAAAGGAATGTCATCCAGAGGGCAGAACCAGGAGCAGTGAAGCAAGTTGCAAAGAGGCAAATTTATGCTTGCTGTCAGAAAATGCTTCCAGACCATGATAGCTGACCCCAAATAGAATGGGGCTGCCCCTCTCTGGGAGGTCCTTCAAGCAGGGGCTGAATGGTTAGTGTTGTTACACTGGGGTTTCCTTTTGTGTAGAGATTGGGCTGCAGAGATCTCTGGGATTCTTTGAAGAGGCAATGTGCCACCAGAGAGAGCTTGCTTGGATGGGAGTCAGGTGATGTAGGTCTAAATTATAGGGCCCCAGAGAACCAGCTATGCCATCATGAGTAAGTCTCTTCCTCTTTTTGAATTTCATTTCTCCTGTTTGAACCATGCACCCCATATGAAGGGGAAGACTGGGGGTGGGGTTACATTAATTTTCAGTGTCAGGATCACCAGAACTTTCTTCTCCCCTCTGCTAGCCTCTTTTCTTTCCTTCCCTTCATCTCTTCTTCCCTCTCTTCTACTTTCCTTTGCTCTCTGTGAATCCAGAAATATTCCTTTGCTTTCCATGAATCCACTTTTGGCCACTAAATGATAGGAGTGGTTACTTCTAAAAATGTAGATAATGATACTTATATAGCTGTGTGAAACCTAGGGATCTTAACATGGACTCTGGCTCCGTGGGTGATGTGCTCAAAGTGACAAAACCATTTGATTGCTCCCTTGGTTTCTATGACTAGATTGTGTCAAAGGGAAGTAGTGGATGACTTGGGAAGAGCTGCCCACTTGGCAGGCTTTAAAATGAATGGAGGAGGAAATGTCCTTCTGTTTCCCTTCTATTTTGATGATGTCACTTTGGGATTCTGCCAGCTCTCCCTGGGATTTCCAGCTATGGTGGAGTAAGAGAATTCTGATCCCTCCTTTCTCCCCCAGCACTTGCCTAGGTGAGCCTGAGACTGCACCTAAGTTCCTGGCTGCCTCTTCTGCTTTGTGTCTCTTTCCAGGTGATTGAGCAGTGAGCCTAAGATCCTGAGTCCCTGTGTTTAACTCATGAGCCTGAGAGGTCATAGGACCATAGCACTAGGCATGGAAGGGATCTCAGAGGCAACCTCCCATTTTACAGATGAGGAAAATAAGACCCAGAGAGGTAATGGGAGTTGCCCCAGGTCACAGATAGCAAATAGGAGAACAAGTATTTAAAATCATGTCTTCTGACTCTTCACTGATTCATATTTCTTCACTCCTGAGTCCATGCCATCTGTCCCCCTGAAACTCACTATATAACTCATTGGAGAAGGATGACTGCCAGAAGGAGCTGCAGTGGAAAGAACTAAGACAGGCCATATCATGTCCTCGCTTGCCAGGAGATCCAGGGATAGGGCAAGTCCAAAGTCAAAGTGAAATATGTGTTCAGCAGTCCCACAAGTTATCTTTCCCTTTTGGGGAGACTAATAATATAGGCAATGGATTATTGCTTTATGTTTCAACTTTTTACTTGAATGCTTATGATCATGTATTTTGTATTTTAAGCATTTCTTTTTTGACAGTGGAAATAATCATCCTATACTTGATATTTACTTTATACACTGAATATATATTTTCAGAAGAGATCCTACCAATCCTTTTTAGAGGACACTCTACCTAAGTTTTATTTTAGAAATGTTTTCCCCAGAACCCTGATAGGAAGGCAATATGAATGTGAGGGGGGTAAAAAAGCTCGACTCCGGTTCCTTTGAGCATAGCAAAGAGCAAACAAACCCATTTATCCAAACTGATACCAAACGGAAATCAGAGAAGTTGTGCAGTTTAGAATACATTTCACAATAGAGTGAATGAGCTCTCCCATGGGGAGTGGGATCCCCTGGGGAAATGCCCCAAAATCTCTAGCCTGGAAAGCTAAGGATACAGAGGAATGTGATTGAGATGCCAGCTTTTCTACTTGTTGGCTTCTTGGGATCTCTCCCTGAAGAAAGCCTGGAATCATGTCTTCTCTTAAATATGGAAACTTAAAGAAGGAGCTCTCCTTTCCCAAGCTCTCACCAATTCTACCCCTCATACAGGAATGAAACTCCAGGTAATCATTCTCCATCAATGAGAAGTCTTATGTAAATGGGCTTAAACCTGGGGAACAGTAGGATTTTCAGACAGAAGGGAGAAGCCAAATCATTTCCAGCTAAGGAGATGTTAGAAATAAAACAAAGGAAAGAATGTGCTTGGGACATAATGTAAATGGAACAGAGTAATAATTGTGGATTTTCATATGCTGCTTTAAACTTTACAAAGTGTTTCACAGACATCCTAGTCAGAATTCACAGCCACTCTTTCAAATCGATGCTACAGGTCTCATTCTCCTTTCGTAAATGAGGAAATTGAGGTCTAAAGAGATTGTGACTTTCCTATGGCCACACAGCTAGTAAGTAACAAACAACTACTGAATTTAAATCCATGTCTTTCTGAAGGTTTACTACATCAGTGTTGTAAAACTCAGATAGCAATGGAGACCACTGAACTACATGTGACAGCTAGCTGGTGCCTGGGCCCTTTGAGTTCAAATCTGACTTCAGACACCCGCTGTGCGACCCTGGCCAAGTCACTTAACCCTGGTGCCTCAATTCCCTCATCTATGGAAGGAGCTGGAGAAGGAAATGGCAAAACTACTCGGGTATCTTTGCCAGGAAAACCCCAAATGCAGTCACAAAGTGTCAGACATAAACTGAAGTGAGTCAACAACAATAAACCAAGGATCCCTGTGGGCCCCATACTGATGTTATCTGTATTCTATCACATCTTTTATTTGTTTCATTCAACATATCCCAATTAATTTTAATATGATTTGGACTGGCTACATATGGACCCTGGGCAAGAGAAAAACATGACCTCCCTACATCAGGTTGCTTCGCATGGAAAAGTGTTCATCACCAAGAGCTAACATGTTCATTAAAGTCATGCCCCTGACACAGAGAGAAAAAGAACCAGAAGAAGAATATACACTGAGCAATAGAATAACCAACGATGATCCCACAGAAGAGATAAAGATATATCCCTTTTCTCTTGTTGAAGAAGTGGGAGATGACTAGAACAGAATATTGTGAATATATGCAGATGATGTCTTTTTATTAGTCTTTTGTTTTTCTTAATAACAAGCTCAGGGTATGAGAAACAGCTGTGAAGGCCTAAAGACAAAAAATATATTTTTGCATAAAGAATTAAATCATTTAGCAAAGAAAATAAGATATTGCCATTTTTGTTCATTAACTTTTTTTTCCCTTTTAAGAATAGGTCAGGGGGGCAGCTAAGTGTCACAGTGGATAGAGCACCAGCCCTGAAGTCAGGAGACCTGAGTTCAAATCTGGTCTCAGACACAACACTTCCTAGCTGTGTGACCCTGGGAAAGTCACTTAGCCCCAACTGCCTCAGCAAAAAAAAAAAAAAAAAAAAAAAGAAAGAAAAAAGAAAAAAAAAGGAAAGAAAGAAAAGAAAGGAAAAAGAAAGAAAAAGAATAGGTAATAAGGTCATGTAGGGGCAGGTAAATGGCACAGCCCTGGAGTCATAAGGACCTAGGTTCAAATTAGGCTTCAGATACTTATTAGCTGTGTGTCCCTGGCAAGTCACAAATTGCCTCAGGAAAAAAAAGTAAGTCATGTCAAACTAAATTAATTTCCTTTTAAAATATATCACATCAGCAACCTGATTCACAGCTCCTTTCTCAGTACAGTCCCAAAGCATATATCCATTCAGCATACAATTAAATGTGTTAAAGACACTATAAAATGAAAATAAATTATAAAAACAATTGTTTGAGCACAGATGCTTCTGTCATAGTTTTGTAGCCTTGAAGAATCTGTATTGTCCTTTCTCTGAATTATTATTTTTCCCTGGGGCTTAGGGAAATGGTAGAGAGACAGACAGAGACAGAGTAGGAGCTCCAGTTCGTTGTTCCAAGGGCTTTTCTATCTGGAAATTTTGCCATAAGAGAGCATATAGTCATCGTCTCCTATACAGATCATCAATCCCAAGAGTAATGGCTACATCTTATTCCTTCACATTGTGCCATGATATGAATATCAAGAACACTAAGATCATCAAAGTAACAACTTGGATTCAGCCATTATCAAGCATTTTGTATACTAGTATGTGTGCCTATCAATTACCTTCTAAAAGAAAACCTCTGTGGCCAATATTTTTGTCAAATAATGTATCCTTTTTTGGGCTCCACTCTTGATCCTCCGGACTATCTCTACATGCCACAGAAGCCTCCTCACTCTGGAAGTTCATTCTGTCTCCCTTTGGACTTCTTACACTTGAAATAAATCCTGTCTCTTTGGGTCTTTTTTCCTTTCAGAACTTTCATTTTAAGGAAAGTGCCCAGGTCAGCCATGTGTCCACTCTTCTCTGGATTTTCTCTACCATGATCCTACATGGGTACTTCCTTCTCCTCCCAGCCTCTCTTCCATTTCCTTTTTTTATGCAGTCTTCTTCCATCAGAACATAAGCTTCTTGAGGGTCTGCAGGGATTGTAGTTCTGCAGTGCCTCAAAATTAATTAATTAGAATGAAAAAAGGTTATCTCCAGCACGAGTCAGACAAAGTTACTTATGAGGCTGGGCTGGTGGTTCAAATAAAGAGTCACCTTGTGGGAAATTCACATATTATATTCTTTCAATAGATAATTAGCACATTGATACTATATTCTCTATCTATGGGCTTAAAAAAAGGACAGCCCTTGAGCCACAACATTAGAGTGACTGTTTTTTTAAAATAATTTTTTATTTGCAAAACATATGTATGGGTAATTCTTCACCATTAGCCCTTACAAAGCTTTCTGTTACAAATTTTTACTCCCTAGTCCCACCCCTCCCCTAGACGGCAGGAAGTCTACTACATGTTAATTATGTTAAAATAGTTGACAAATCAAATATGTGTATACATATTTTTACAGTTATCTTGCTGTGCAAGAAAAGTCAGATCTACAAGAAAAAAAATCTGAGAAAGGAAAAATAATGCAAGCAAACATCAATAGAGTATGAAAATGTTATGTTGTGGTCCACATTTCACATCCCTCTCCCTGGGTGTATATGGCTTTCTTCACTGAACAACTGGAACTGGTTTGAAACATTTCATTGTTGCAGAGAGCCATGTCCATCAGAATTGATCATATAGTCTTGTTATTGCTGTGTATAATGATCTCTAGGTTCTGCTCATTTCACTCAGCATCAGTCCATGCAAGACTCTCCAGGCCTCTCTGAAATCATCCTGCTGGTCACTCTCACAGAACAATAATATTCCATAACATTCATATACCATAATTTATTCAGCCACTCTCCAATTGAAGGGCCTCCTAGAGTGCCAGTTTTGAAGTGGTAATAAAGGCACCGGAAGTGATAATATGGAATAGAAATATGAAATAAATTTGGGAAAGATCAATTGAAAAAGAATATTATAAAAATAGTATAATGGATATTCAGTTTGGGACATGGAGCAACTATGACAAGACATCCATCACAGGTGAACACAAATTTGGTTCCACATACAAAAAGCAAGATAATCCCTGCCCTCAAGGAGCTTTCTTTCTAATTTTGGAAGACAACACACATAGAGGCCAGGGAGGGTGATATGATTTGCAAAGTCAGTGGGATAGGTAGTGACCTACCAGGAAACTGATAAGACACATGATTTCCAGGAATGGCAGTTTTAATTTCATTACGGTTTCCAGAACCAGAAGAAAGGGAGGTAACACCCACAGAAAGGCTATGTGCACCTAGCAGCATGGTCAGAATTCATAGAGAATTCTCACAGATGAGCAACCCAGGTTCCTAAGGCAGGAGCTGGAATAATGGGGTGGTAGGGGGAAGCATTAAAAGAAGGAAGAGAGCGTTCTAGGTTCTTAGAGCATGAGTGACAGTAAAGAGATCAGCCCAAAGGGAAAGGTAGGCTTCAGATTCTATTCTCTGGGTTCCATCAGAAAAACCAAATCCTTTCTCCATCTGATAGCCTTTCAAATATTTGAAAAAGCTACATCCTCCTAATTTTGCCACTTACTAGCTATGGGACCTGGACCTCTCTGAGACAGCTTCCACAACTGTAAAAAGTGAAAATGTGTTAGAATAAACCATATGGACAAGTTCCATCTCGAGTCAGAAAGCTTGAGTTAAATCTCAACCACTTATTGAGTTGTGAGAATATACACAATTTGTATTTCCTTCCTCTCCCCTCCCTACCTCAAACATTGTTTTTGCTCTAGGTGAAAATATTCTTAGTTGTGGCCCTCAGATAAATACTGGATTGGTTGACTGGCTTCCTTCCAATTCTGATAGACAGTGATTTGATAATTCCTTAGAGGTCTTTTCTTCAGTTCAAAAAAATCAACTATATAAGACAGGGAGGTGTAGACAGACAGATGATGGTTTGTGTGGAAAAATATCTGGAGGTCTCTGAGCATTTTATGTTTAAAATGAGACATTAACAAAGAAGAATTGCAGGAAGGAAGGAAGGAAGGCAGGAAGGAAAGAAGGCAGGAAGGAAGGAAGGCAAGAAGGAAGGAAGGCAAGAAGGAAAGAAGGCAAGAAGGAAGGAAAGAAGGGCTCTAGTAAGGATGGTATTTTTTTTCCAGTAGATAAACGGTCAAAAGGTATGAAGTTTCCAAAGAAACCCAAAGCATCCAAAATTAAATGGAAATAGTACAGCAAATACTAGATTTAATTGCAAATTAGAGTAAAACTGAAGTTCTACCTCATAAAATCAGAAAACCTATATTCAAATCCAAGCTGTTACTTATAATTTATTCTATTTATTTATCCTTGGGCATTCTCTCTGACCATTGGTAACTTTATATGAAAAAGGAAATAGATTTATATCATCTTCAAATACAGTCTTTCCCGATCCCCGCAATTGCCAATGTTGTTTTCATCCCTCTCTCTTTTTTTATTCTCTTCATATTACATATAATTAAATGTGCCTTATATACTTAGAGATGCCTTGTATTTTGTACATACCAAGGCATATACAGAATATATACAAGAAGTAAAAATACATATCTGAAGGATATGCAGAGTATATACAAGGAGTGGCAATATTTTATCTGGAGTCAGGAAGACCTGAATTTAAATCCCACTTTGAAAATTTACTAGCAGTGTGACTCAGAGCAAGTCACTTAACCTCTTCATGCCTCAGTTTCCTCATCTGTAAAATGAGGGGTGTCTCTGTCTTCTAAGATCCCCTCCAGCTCCAAATATATGCCGCATATTCCTTGAGAGGAAGGACTGTTTCGCTTTTGCCTTTTTATTCCCAGTATTAGCATTGTGACTGGCACATAGTAGGTGCTTAATAAGTGTTTGTTGACTGATTGAAAGAGAGAAGAGGGAAAGTTGCAGAGAGGCTCCATAAAAGCAGAAGCTTCTTGATCATTGGAGCTGGCCAAAAGTGAAACTGCTAGCCTCAAAGAGGCCGAGCTCCTCATCACTGGAGGTCTTCAAGCAGAGGCAGCCAGAAGTCCCTGTAAGCATGGATTGGGCCACCTTCCAACTCTGAGGCTCTGGTTCTGGGTAGCTGGGTCACACCTGAGAGCAAATGCCCGGCAGGGAAAGAACAGCTTCCAGGAAAGCTCGTGGGGCAGGGTCAGGAGCGCACAGCAAAGGCAGCTGCCTGGAAAGGACAATGCAGGTCCAGGTTCCAGAACTACAAAGTGAGCTTCTATTCTAGAATCACCCCCATACCCAGTCCAAAGCCGCAGTAGCACGTCCTGCCCAACAAGAGAACTCAGTCCTTGCAAATGCCTAGTCCTTGCTCCTGAGCAGAGTGGAGAATCTGGGGTGACACCTCCTTTTGGGACACCTGCCCTCCCCTCACCCCAATCTCCTGCACAAGCGCTGGTCTCTCTGTAGGAGGTCGTGCTGCCCAGCCCCCTGTTTCTCTTTACGGCCAGGTGAGCTTGCCAGCTGCCCCACCTCCCCGGGATCTCCAGCCACAGCATGAAGAGTAGCAGCAAAAGAGATTCAAACCGGCGCGCATTCATGGATCAGGTGCGGGAGTGCCGAGACAACGGCTATCTGCTGTCCTCCAAGAAGATCGGTTCGGGAGCTTTCTCCAAAGTCTACCTGGGATACGCCACTCACGAGAGAATGCGCCAAAACTATAAGCTGTCCTCTGACCTGAGAGCCAAGCGCCACACTATGGTGAGTGCCCAGGGGACAGCCTGTGGGATGGCACAGAAGGAAGGGGGAATAGGGGCGGACCATCCGTGTCCCCAGGACCAGCCTCGTCCATAATAAAGAACACGGAGCCACCCCATGGGCCATCTCATTCAACCTGAGCAGGAAGACCCTCCATTCCCTTTTCAACGTCTTCCAGCCCTGTGGGAAGCCCCCAGTACTGAGGGGCCCACAATTTAAGTGCTTTTATCAGGCTGGTCTCCCTCTCTGCAATTTTCACCCATTCATTTCTCACACTTCAATCTTCCTTAGACCAAGTAGACCCCTTAATCCCTCTTCTGGAGGACAGACCTTCAGTTTAAAGGCAGTAACAATGCCCCTGTATTCTTCTTGTTCCTCAGTCATTTCAGTTGTGCCCCACCTGGGGTTTTCTTGGCAAGCATGCTGGAGTGGCCATTTCCTTTTTCAGCTCATTTTATAGATGAAGAAACTTAGGCAAACAGAGTGAAGTGACTTATCCAGAATCACACAGCTAAGGAGTGTCCAAGGCAGGAGTTTTCCTGGCTCCAGACCTGGTGCTCTCTCCACTGGGCCACCCAGCTACCCCCCCTATGTTCTACTCAAGTCCATTTAACCATTATCTTCCTCGGGGGCTACCAGATTCCTAGAACTGGGTTACCAGGTGACGATAACACAAAACATTTAGAACTGAAAACTAAGCTCTCTTAAGGAAGGTGCGTGAGCCTCACCGTTTGATCAGGTCCTATCTGAGGCATCGTGCCTGCTTGTGAAAACCACATTACACAAAGGATATTGGGCCAGCCAGAGTGTTCAGAACCGAATGCCCAAACTGGTGGGGCAGCTGGCCACTCTGCATATGTGGATTAGCCACAGGAACTACAGTGACAGGAAGGCTTAGGAGAGACATGATCACTATCTTAAAATGTGTGAAGAGTTTTCCTGATGGAAGTATTAGACAGAACAAGTGGTAGCTAGTATTTATATAATTTTAGGGTTTACAAAGCATTTTATAAATATCATCTCATGACGTCTCAGTGACAAAAAAAATTTTGAATGTCTCTCAAAATATCATCTCATTTTATCCTCATGATATCTCTGGGAGGGAAATGCTATTATCCCCATTTTACTGATGAGGCAGAGTTCATAAGTATTTGAGGATGGACTTGAATTCAACACTGGCCTACCTGACTCCAGGTCCAGCTCTTTATCCAGCTGCATCACTCACTTACCTAGGAAGAGGAAAAGTGGAAAGAACCCTGGACTCAGAGTGATAAGGACCATGTTCAAACTCCATCTTTGTAACTGTTTTTGTGTCTCTTTGAGCAACTCCCCTCCCCTCCCCCTTTCCAAAAGGCCCCTCTCCAGGCCTCTAAATTTTTCTTTATCTGTAAAATGATGTTTCAATCTCTAAAGTTCCTTTTGCCTCTAAATCCTATGACCTGGGGAGTGTTTCATAGGGGAAAGAGAAGGCTTAGGAGCCAGGACAGCCACCTTCAAACATCTGAAGGTTGTCTGAAGGAAAGGGGGTTCTAGCTGTTCCAGGCAGCTCCTGAAAACAAACTAGGAAGAACATGGAAGTCACAGAGTTCCACAAGGGCAGGCCTAGTCTCTCCCCATAATCAGTCAGTCAGTCAGTGAACACTTACTATGGGCCAGGCACAGTGACTGACAGTGACAGACTGAGGACTCTAAGAATGGCCTTCCCTGAGAGCTTGCTGATCTCAGCATGGCAGGGCAGACCCAAGGTCCTGGGGGGTGGGTTCTAGGCATTTTCCTTTATTACACCCCCTCCCCCAACAGGTAGCCATTAAGATAATATCTACAGCTGAAGCCCCCTTAGAGTACTCGAGGAAGTTCCTTCCCCGAGAAATCTACTCCCTCAATGCCACCTACAAGCACCTCAATGTGGTGAGCTAGAGATGGGACCCAGGGAGGGAAGGAGGAGGGAGTATGATCCCTTTTACATTGGCTCCCCATCTTCCAGGGGTCCAGCACCTGGGAAGCCCCCCTTCACTAGAGCCCCTAAAGTGCCCTGCTCAGCCACCCCCTCTCCTTAATCCCCGGGTACCCCAGCCCCTCTAACACTTGGGGTTTAGGGTAGCCCCTCTCCATCTCTTTCTGGCCCGAGTTAAGGCCTGCCTCCTTGAAGTACCCCCAGCTGAGGCCTAAGGGGGATGACTGTCCCCTGGGGAACAGATTCAGCTTTACGAGACATACCGGAACAGCCAGCGCTCTTACCTTGTTCTGGAGCTCGCATCCCGAGGAGACTTGCTGGAGCACATCAACGCCACGTCGGATCGGCGCTGCTGCCCTGGGTTGGAGGAGGAAGAGGCCAGAAGGCTCTTCCGACAGCTTGTCAGTGCTGTGGCCCACTGCCACAACGTGGGCATTGTTCACCGGTGAGGGAGGGAGCCCCAAAAGTCTGCTGCCCCCCACTGCGCACTAGGCTCAGGCTCCAAATGCCAACCTGGATTCCAGTCAGCCCCACCCTTTATCCTGAAACCTGATCCAGGCCTGGCTCCCCCACCTCCAGCTTCTCTCCCAGCCCACCAGGAGCTGTATCATCATGGCCATCTTTGCCCCAGAGCCTGTTTTTTGCCTTAATCCCAGACTGCCACAGCCTTCTACCCCACAAATGTTTAAAAGCTTTCCTCTGTGCCAGGCACTCTGCTAGGCGCCGAGAACTTCATCTCTGTGGGCAAGGATCTTCCACTGTCCTGGGTGGGGATTAAGTCTAAAGGTTCCAGGAGCACTAATGTGGGTAAGATGGGGAGAGGAAGGGAAGAAGGAGCCGGCATCTGAGATGGATCAAGCCACAGACTCTGAAGGGAGGAGAAGGTAGAGGGCTGACAGGATGTTAAGCTTGAGGCCGATTCTGGCAGGAACACAGAGCAGGAGGCAAGGCTCCTGACATAAAAAGCCCAGTTAGAGCAAGACTGTAAAAGGCTTAAGTGGGAAGGGGGATTCAATCCTGGCCTTCAACATTTAATAGCTATATATGGCCAGTCGCTTCACTTCAGATTGCCCGTTTTCTGCTCTGTAAAACAGGGATCATAGAGCCTGCCTCCCAGAGTTGTTGTGAAGATCAAATGAGAGAACTGTAGAGACCCAGTACATGCCCGCTACTCGCTGGGCACTGTGTGATCCTCACAACAGTCCTGGGGGCAGCTGCTGAACAGAGATGAGGGAATAATGGAGGGCTTGGGGGCAACAGACTCTATGGCTAGAACTATGCCTTGGGAGGATTACAACTGGCAAAATATAAAGACATTCTTCAAGGAAAAATGGAAGATGAAAGAGAGGGAGTAATTGGTAGAGCTAAGTCCCCAGGCAGGAAGTCAAAGCACAGACCAGGCCACAGAAGGAGAACGTCCTGACCGCAGAACCTCAGCCCCAATACCACCCTTTGTTGTTGTTCGGTCACATCCAACAATTTGTGACCCTATTTGGGGGTTTCCCTGGCAAAGGTATCAGAGTGGCTTGTTAATTCCTTCAGTCTATTGTACAGATGAGAAAACTGAGGCAAACAGGGTTAAGTGACTTGCCCAGGGTCCTACTGCTAGTATGTGCCTGACGCTGGAGTTGAACTCAGGACCTGGCACTCCATTCACTGTGCCTCAGACCTAACCCCCATGATTGCCCCTGGCCTCTGACTCCCGGCCAGACCCAACTCCTGACCTTACCCTACCGTCCATCTTTTCTTCTCTTTCTTGATAGGGATTTAAAGTGTGAGAACATCCTGCTGGATGATCGAGGGTTTGTGAAGCTGACTGGTAAGACCCTCCCCCTGTCCCAGCCTTTTCAAGACTAACCGCCCTCTCCCCATCCAAGCTCTTCTGTTAGTGTGCCAAAATCTCTTCCCCCTACCCCTTGGAGACATCTTTTCCTCTTTGGATTTTTGTCACAATATAAAACACAAACTGACCAGAAGTGGAGCGGGCAGCCTCTGGAGCTTGCTCCCTCCTGGATGTCTTCAAGCAAAGGCTGGATGATCAGTTGTTGAAGAGGGAATTTTCCTTCAGAGAGAGGCTGAGCTAAGATGGCCTGGGAGGTCTCATCCAGGTTAAGTTCTGTGGCAATGTCTCTTATGGAAGTTACAATTCTCATGTCTCCAAGTATCACTAATGACAAGTAAAGTCATTTATTAGTGTGTCATTGATGTTTACCAAGCTTACCCTTAGCACAGACCTGGGGCTCGTGAACAGGGCTTCTGAAATATTTTGAAAACTAACATAGTTTCTTCGTATTTTATGAATTTAAAAACAAATTCTGACAAAGGGTAAAGGACCAATATTGAAGGTCAAGGAAGATTTGTCTCCCCTCAGAGCAGCCCCTCTTCCGCACCTAATCCTCACCCCGAGCTGCCCATCCTCACCAAACCCTCCTCTGCCCCACCTCAGACTTTGGCTTTGCCAATCGGACCGCAGTGAAGAATTCTCTGCTGAGCACGTTCTGTGGCTCAGTGGCCTACACAGCCCCTGAGATCCTCATGAGCAAGAAGTATAATGGGGAACAGGCCGACCTGTGGAGTCTGTGAGTGAGCGGGCCATGGGGTTCCAGAGAGCCCTGAACACACAGGGAACTCCAGGGGAGGAGGCAGGGAGCAAGCCCCACACAGGAAGGACTGGGAGCCCTGGAGGAATCATTAGAGAAGGAGCTCCAGGGGCACAATAAACTTAGAGGGAACAGTGTAAAGGGCAAGGGCTCGCCACAGCGGGCCTGGAGTGAGTCCCACAACAAGGACTGAGGGAGATGAGAGTGACCCCAGACTCAGGCCCAGAGCTCCTCCTTTGGACCTCTCAGGCACTCTGGGATCAGATCTTGGCTCTGACCCAAATGGTGTGATCTTGGGCAAGTTACCTCGGCACCTCAGTAAAAGAGCTTGAGGAAAACCCTCTGTACAGGACAAAGTAGGCCTGGAAATGGAGGGCTGACCCCAAGTTCTCCCCCAGGCCTGTGGCTCACCAGCTAGGCCTGTGCCCTTAGCATCAGCTCCCCCAGGGCCTTCCCCAGTTTCACTCTTCTCTGCTGTAAACAGGGGTAACACTGCTCAGACTACCCACCTCACAGGGTTGTTTCGAGGAAAGCTCTTTGTAAAAATAGGGGGCTTGGGACGATGATGATGACAGGTCTGTCCCTTGTGCAGTGGCGTGATCCTTTATGCCATGGTGACAGGGAAGCTGCCCTTCAAGGAGAGACAACCCCATAAAATGCTGCACCTCATGCGCCAGAGCCTGGCCTTCCGGCCCAGCCTGTCCCAAGGTAATTTGGTTTTAATGGGTCCAGAGTCAGAGAATCTGGTTCAGATCCTTTCTCTGCCCCCTGGTAGCATGACTTGGGGCAAGACACTCTTTACCAGACCTTTTCCTCCTCAGTAAAAATAAATGGATTTTACCAGATTAGAGAAAGCTCTTTCATCCCTTTTAGCTCTGAAGGCCTCCCCTTCTTGCTCACTCAAGTTAATGGGAGTCTCAACTCCAAAACTGGTCACAGGGATGATGGTGGCATTGGGGGTAGGGAGGCTGGGGAGAAAGTGAGCCAGTCCTACCAAAGGTGTGCATTTCTTCCTCATCCCTACCCAGAGTGCCAGGACCTGATCCAGGGTCTGCTCCAGCTGCGGCCGAGAGCCCGGCTGGGCCTGCAGCAGGTGGCTTCTCACTGCTGGATGCTGCCTGCGTCCCATGCCCTGTTCCACAATGTGCTCAGTGCTACAGCAGGGACTGAGGAGAAAGCCCTGACGGGTGAGCTGGCATCAGGTAACTTCTCCCGTACCCTCACTCCCTGAGCCCAGAGCTAAAACTCCCCTTCTCCCATGGCAGAACCCTTCTTCCCCTCTAAGCCAGAACCTCCTGAGATGATCTGTAGATCTTCTCCTGGGGATCCCCCTCCCAGAAGCCAAATCCTTCTTTCCTCAGCCCCTCCTTTCCTGAACCCTGACCCTGTCACCCAGGGGCCCTTCACTCCCACTCTGTGTTATAGAGGAATTGGAGGGATCTGAACCACAGGACCAGGAAGCAGGAGCCCTGAACCCTGCAACCATAAGGATGCTTGAGGGGCCCCCTGAGGCCAGCCCTGAGCAGGCCCCAACAAGCGAGCTGTCAGCAAAGACCCTGCTCCGGCCTCCCAGTTCCCTCCTCCAGCTGCCATCTCCCCAGCTGGCACAGCCTTTGGGTCCAGGTCCTGGCCCTGCATCCCCACCCACTCGCCCTCCATCAATAGGTCGGCCCAGCATACTGGCCAGCCTGAAGCCTAATTTCCACAAGACTGGGAGCTTGCCATCATGGGCAGGAATAGGGCCCCAGAGCCCTTCAGGGGGCAGCCTAGCCGGACCCAGCGCTTCCCGGCAGATTCTGTCCCTCTACTCTATGTCTGTGATTCGGAAAGCCCCGCTGCACCGCCTGGTCAACTGAGGGATGGGAAGGGGTTGGATTGGGTTAAGGGGAGTGGGGACAGGGGCCAGATAAAGTATTTATTCTGTCAGAGCTGCTGGAGATGTCTCTGGGGGAGGGTTGGGGAACTTGGACCAGGAATTGGGAGTATGCGGACAGGGAAAGGAAAGGTAATCTCCCTCTAACCTAGGGAAGCCTCTAATCAGACATAGGCCCCGTTAACATGCAAACTCCTCAGAAAATCAGAGAGGAGTAGAAATGAACACCCAAGGTCCCCCAGACCACCTCAAACCACAACAGCCCTCCCTCTCACGAAGTCTTCCACAAAGTTCTCAGAAGTGATTTTCTCTTATTCTAATAGAAGCTCCTTTTGTAGGCACTTGAGAGAAGCATAGCAAGCACTAAGAACTAGTGTGGGTTCACCCAGAAAAGGTTATAGAGGACTAACCTCATTTTCATTTTCATGGAAATGGGTTACTGAGCTGGTAAGTCAGGGGAAGGTAAGACATAGTACAGGGGATCCCAAAAATCTTCATGCTTAAGCTTAAGTCTGTATGTACTAAGCTTAAGATTGCATGAAAACTTCTGAGACCTCCTGAATTATGCCTAGATTCCAGGAAATTTTGTTTATAAACTCACATTACCTTTGTGGACAAATCCAAGGTGGACAGTAGTACAGGTAGGGAAATTCAAATCAGTAGAACATCCAGACCAAGATCAGTGACAAATAGGATTGTGGTCACTGTGGGAAAACTTGTATTCTCGGTCTTATGCTGTTCTACATTTTTAACCAATGATCTAGATGAAGTCATAGAAGCAATGTCGATCCGACTTAGAGATGATGATGATGATGATGTTGATGTGGCTGAGAGGGATTTGAAAAGGCTGGAAGAATGAACTGAATCAACATGACATTTAATAGGAATAAATGTAAACTACTAGTCTCGGGCTCAAAAAAATCAACCACACAGAGGAGGGAGGAGGAAGAAGAATGGATCTAAGTCAACAATGTGTGTAAAAAAAGATTTGGGAATATAAATCAATAGTATGACATAGAATGCTGTATTGATAAAGGCACAGCGTCCTGGCTTAGGAGGTGATGGCCCTCTTGTCCACTCCTCTACTTTGATCACTTTTGGTGTTTGGATTTGAGCACCACATTTTACAAAGAACATTAATGCACTGAGACCTGTGAAGAGGAGGTCCTGCAGAGTAGTAAAAGGTTTGGAGATCATGACAATAGGGATTGGTGAAAGAAACTAGGTGGGGAGGAAGAAGACAATGACAGCAATGACATCATTAGAGCTGCCTTCCAATACTGGAGCGATGTCACAAAGACTTGCCCCACTTGGCCCCAACTGGTGTTAGGTCAGTGAGAAGGTAGAGATGCAAAGTGAGAAGATAGAGACACAAATTCCAGCTTATCCACACTAAGAGCTCTCCAAGGGAAGGGGGGCCTGGAGGCAGGCCTGGTTCACATCACAGGCCTGGTGCACCAAGTGTATTCTGGACACATCCAACACTAAGCAGCTCAGCAGTGTTCGTCATCCATTCCTCACCCCGGGCCTGGGGCACGAGTTACCTTACCAGATTCAAGCTGAAGTGGGGAGGCAGAGGAAGTACGGACTCCGATGGGGTCCAGGCTTTGCCCACCAATGGAAAGGCAGACTGAAGGGAAAGAAGGCTGGTTCATCAAGCCCAGCAGCCTGGGCACCAACTTCCAGAGGGGCTACTGGTCACAAGAGCCTTCTGGTCAGGGGGCAAAAAGGCATGGGGAATGGTCCAGAGCCCCATCAGTGAGATCCTAGGCCATGGGGCCCGCTCGCGGACTGGATGGCCTCTTCTCGTTCCTGCTGAAGCTGTTGCTGCTCCTGCTGGTCCAGCTGCTGCAACCTCTGCTCTACATCTGGGGGCACGCTCACTTCCAGCAGGTTCTCCATGCCTGCCTCAGGTTCATCCCCAATCAGCACCTGCCCAGGCACAGGTAAAGGGGGAATCATGAGTTCAGGCCTAAGGACATCATGCGCAGGTAGGGGGTTCCCACCAAGCTATAGAACTCAGGGTTTTCTTCTGCCCATGAGAAAACTCAGCAACATGGAGGCAAAGGGCAAGGGAAAAGGCCTAGGTATTAAGCTGTCTTCTAGCATTCAAAGGAGTGTGTCAGAGAAGAGAGAGACTGCTTATGGGGGAGGGCTTGGGATCAGATAATCAGGACACAGCCCTGGGCACTGGCTGGTAGCTCAGAGGCTGGCATAGGAGGTGCACAGGCCTCCCCTACATCCTATTACCACTCATTTCCTCCTCCTCCATTCTTACTCAGCAACCACTGACTAGAACTAGAGAAGTCACACAATGGTGCTGACAAGATATGTTATAAATTCGTTATCCAAACTTGACTGGGCCCACATTGTAGCAAGACAGTATTTTTATTCCTCATTGATTCCTCCTCTCCTCTCAATTGTTCCAAACCTATTCCCACAACTCCCCTTTCTCCTCTCTCAGCTGCAATCCTCACTTGTTTTACTGAAAAACTTTGAGACCATTTCAGGTAAGCTCCCTCTTTTCCCTTTTATTCAAAAGCAATTGATGTCTTTCTTCTCTCTTCCATTCCCCAAGTCTCTGTTAATGAAGTGATTCTTGTCCCTTGTTAAGACCAACTCCTCTCCTTGTGCCTTTGGTCCTATTTCCATCCCCTCGTTATTCAGATCTCTTTCTGTCAGTCTCTCTCTCCCTCATCTTTCACCCCTTTTTACTTCTCTCCTTACCTCCTGGCTTCTTCAAAGATACCCAATTTTCTTCAAAAAAAAAAAAAAATAACCCTTCACTGGACCCTATCATCCTCTCAGATTACTGTTTCATGTCTCTCCTCTTGCAAACTAGCCTAGAAAAAGCTGTCTACAGTTGCTTCCCCTGCTCTCACTTTACTCCTCAACAGTTTGCAATCTGGCTTCTAAGCTCATCATCCAAGTGACCCTGCTCTCTTTAAAGTTACCCACAATCTCTTCATTGGCAAACCAGATCATCTCTTCCTCTATTCCTCTCCACCGTCTTGACCTCTGCTGCACTGGTCCTGAACACACACTTCCTCTCTAGGTTTTCCTGACATTACTTTCCTGTCTGGCCTTGCCTTCTCATACTCCCTAACTGTGAACATTATCCACCCTTGTTCCCTTGGGAACGTGATGAGCTCCCAAGTGCTTCACCTCTATGAAGATGACTCTAGGATCTACAAATTCAGCTCTTCCATAGCCTCATCTGTCCCCTGAACTTCATATAGCTAACTGGACACTTCAAAATGGATGACCCAAACACATGCCCCAAACTGAATTCATTATCTTTCCTTCAAAACCTTTCCTCTTTTCAGACTTCACTATTATTTCTCTAAAAGGCACCATCATCTTTCTAGTCTCCAAGGTTAGCCTCCTTGACTCTGTGATTTTTTTTTCTTTTTGGTTGAGGCAATCATGGTTAAGTGACTTGCTCAGGATCACACAGTGCCTAGTATCTGAGGCTTGATTTGAACTCAGGCCCTAATGACATCAAGGCCAGTGCTCTATTCACTGCACCACTTTGCTGCTCCCCCTCATTCTTATTTACCTCATGTATTGATTGAGATGCTAAATTTTGCCATTTCTACTAACATTGTTTTACATCACACCCTCTTTCTCCACTCACAAAGCTATCATGTGTGTTCAGACTCTCATCAAGTCTCCCTGATTATTGCAACAGCATCCTATTTAGTCTCCTGGCTTCCAATATCTTACCACTTCAGTACATCCTACAAAATAGTTGCCAGAGTCATTTTCCTTAAGTACAGAACTGACCTGCTCAATGAACCCAGTAGCTCCCTATTACTTTTAGGACCTCTGTGCAGCTTTTGAAACTCTTCACACCCTGGTCCCAATCCATCTTTCTAGTCTCATTGGAGATTCCCTCTCATCTCTTTGATCCCATCTTTGCCCCTCCATTCTATCTTCCAATGTGCTTTTGCACTGGTTGTCTTCCCCGCAATTGAAAGAACTCTTCCCTTCTGTCAAATTAAGCATTCCCTTCTGCTTGAAGCCTTTTTTGATTCCCAGAACTACTAGTGGCCTACTTCCAAAACTATCTTTAACTTTGCATGTATGCATATTCATCCATTTTATATTTATTTGACTGATTGCTCTAAGGGGTTCAGACCTGACTAGAAAATGGAAGGGAGAAAGCATCAGCCATGGAATGGAACACTCAAACCTTACTGAATCGAGGGCACAGAGTAAGGGAAAGTAAGGAAACACTCTTGGACCATCCGTGTCCCTTCCACTTACCTGAATGAGTTTCTCACAGGCCAGCCGGACATCAGGATCAGGTTCCCAGCTATGCAGCTCCCTAAGCACCAGATAAGCCCCTTGATCCTTCACTAATTTCCGTCCAGGAGCTGTGGCTGTGAGCTACGAGACAGGAAAGATCAGGGGGTCTGGATGCACCAGGCAGGGAAAGGAGAAAGGGTACAAGCAAATCCCTGGGGCCTCTAGGACTTGCCTCACTCACCAACATAATGGTCTCAATGAGCATCTTCCGGATTTCAGCATCTGGCTCACGTTCCTTGTCTGGGGGCAGGTACTGCAGGTCCACTGGCAATCCTGGGGAGACCATGGATATGACTTCCTGGATATATCCCAAGTCTCCCATGTCAAGGACCCAAAGGACCTGGCTAAGAGCTAGAAGACCCAGGTTCTACTGCCTTATCCTCCCTCCTTCTTAGTTTCTCTCTTTTAGGAAAGAGGGGGAAGAAGAAGACTATAGTAAAAAGCATTTACTGACTGGTTGGTATATGCCAGACACTGTGCTAAGCACACACCATCTGATCACCACAACAACCCAGATGCTATCTCCATTTTACAGATGAGCAAACTGCCCCAAACAGGTTAGGAGACTTGCCCCTGTGAGGCGGAATTTGAACTCACACCCAGAGCTCTATTCACTGTGCCACCTACCTGCTTCAAACCTCTCTGGGGGCTATTCAATATTGTTCTAACATTGTAGGATCCTCAGGACTCTAAAAAAGCCCGGGGGGAACACCCCTTCCCCAGCCCTTGGGCCCACCAGCCCAGCTCACGATCCATTTCCTCTTCAGAGAGTTCCTCTGGGCCTGCCAGCGGCATCAGCAGGAAGGTAAGCAGCTCCACTTGGGGACCCAGGAGCCACTCATGGGAACCTAGAGGAATGGGGAGTCAGTGAGGGACCCCCCACCTCCATCTCCCCTTCTCCTCCTCCCTGCTTCCCTGATAAGCTCTGAGCCACTCACGGTGCTCAAAGCAGCAGTTCCTCAGTGTGCCCACCACCCCCATCCTTGGAACAGCAGAGTCTGGGCACTGGACGAGAGGCACGAGACGCTGGATCAGACGCCTAGGAAGACGGAATGTTCCCCTCAAGACCAGCCGCATTCACCTCCTCTGCCAGTAATTCAGATTCCCAGCCCCCCACACCAGCCCGCACAATTTCACAGTGCAGTTAGGCTCAGCACTTGAGGGGCAGGGAAAGGCTGTGCTGAACCAAAGCCTAAAGCTAGCACAGTCCCACACGAACTTCTCAGCCGCAGTGCTTTCCCGGCAGCCACGCACAGGGGCCCACCCCCTCCCCAACCAGGTCCCCCTACCTGTTAGGGTCCAGCAAGAAGGCTCGGACTCGCGGTAGGTGGCTGAGGTTGGAGAGCAGGGAGGCCAGGGAGTGGAGTGGGGAGTGGGGGTTATAACCTGGTGTGGTCAAGGCAGTCACAAGGAGGGCCAGGCTGGACTCCGGACTATTCTCCAACAGTTCCCTGATGGGCTCTGACTCCCGGCTCAGGTTGGCCAGCGCCGCTGCAGCCTCTCCAGCCCAGGGCCAGTTTGGGGCTAGCGCCCGGGCCAGCAGCTGGGCAGGGAGCTTTGGCAGTTCGGCCAGCAGGGAGCTGTGGACGCTGGTTTCTGCGCACAGGTTCACCATTGCCCGCCAGGCATCTCCCACTGCCCCTGCCGCTGCCGCAGGTGGGGCATCCATGAGCTTTTCCAATGCCTGCAGCAGCCCTGCCTGGGCTACCAGCAATGACCGGCCACTTTCGGAGCCCGTCAGTCCCAGGACGTGGCGGACTGCCTCTGCCTGGATGTCTGGCCGGGCGGTTTGGGTCAGAAAGGCCACCAACTCCTTAGCCACCTCCGCTACCTCCACAGCGGACTCCATGCGGCTCACCTGGGTTGGGGGAGAGGGAGAGACAGGAGCAAGCTGTGGGTAAGGGTGGGGACCCATACACGTGACCGAGATAGTCCTGCATACTTGTTACCTCCGGATCGCCTGCCCCAGCAATCTGCAGATCCTGATTCACAGATGCTGCAAGGGACCTTGGGGTCCAGCTCTGCTAGACTCTTCCATTAGGAAGCCGGAACCCCTTTTCCTGTACCCCACACCCGCCCTTCCCGGGAGTTCTCAGCAAGGACCCTTCCCCTCTCTCCTCCCCTCAAGCCCCAACAAAGAATCTAGGAGGCCCAGACTATCTGGGATGGCCCGAGACCCAGGGTACCTCGGGGGCGCCCCCGCGCCCCACCCCCAGCCCCCCACGCTTTACCTCTAGGTAGCTGCGGCAACTACTGTCACCCCACCACATGCACCTAAGCACAGCCAATGGGAGGTAGCTGCGCCTGGAGGAAGGAGCGGGAAGTCTGAAGGAGACGACCAATCAACGTGACCCATCAGGGCCAAAGTTGGTAAGATGCATTATGGGGGCTGTAGTTTATGGAGAATAAGCGAGACCGTGGTAGAGCTTGCTCTCAGAAAACTACCTATCTCGTCAGTAGGCTGGCGGATCTCGGAGGTTTTCTGAGTGGTAGAAAACATTTAATCTTGCCTCATTATCTGTTCTAAATGTTTCCACTGACATACACGATGCCTTCTTTGATCCTGAAATTGAAGAAACTGAGGCTGAGAGGTTGATTCTTTCTTCCTTCCTTCTTTCCTTCCCTCCTTCCTTTCTGTTAAGTGACTTGCCCAGGGTCACACAGCTAGGAAGTGTGAAGTGTCTGAGATCACATTTGAACTCAGGTCCTCCTGATTTCAGGGCTGGTGCTCGCTCCACTGCGCCACCTAGCCACCCTAGCAAATTTTTTTTTTTTTTTTTTTTAATAAAGCTTTTTATTTGCAAAACATATGAGTGACTTTTCAACATTGACCTTTGCAAAAAAAAACTTTTTTTTCCAAAGCTTTTCCTTTCCCTCCCCCCGCCCCCCACCCCTAGATGACAGGTAATCTAATACATGCTAGATAGGATAAATTATATGACAAGTACAATACATGTATACATATCTATACAGTTATCTTACTGCACAAGAAACATCAGATCTAGAAAGAGAAGAAGAAAAAAAAAAAAACAACCTAAGAAGGAAAACAAAATGCATGGAAATATTCACAGAAAGCGTTAAAATGCTGTGTTGTGGTTCACTCTCAGTTCCCACAGGCCTCTCTGTGGATGTATATGACTATCTTCATCGCAGCACAACTGGTTTGAATCACATCATTGTTGAAGAGAACCATGTCCATCAAAATTGATCATCGTATAGTCTTGTTGCTGTGTATAATGTTCTCCTGGTTCTGCTGATTTCACTCAGCATCAGTTCATGCAAGTCTCTCCAATCCTCTCTGAAATCCTCCTGTTGGTCATTTCTTACAGAACAATAATATTCCATAACATTCATATACCATAATTTATTCAGCCACTCTCCAATTGATGGGCATACCTTCAGTTTCCAGCTTCTTGCCACTACAAAAAGGGCTGCCACAAACATTTTTGCACATGTGGGTCCCTTACCCTCCTTAAAAATCTCTTAGGGATATAGGCCCAGTAGAAACACTCCTGGGTCAAAGGGTATGCACTGTTTGATAACTTTTTGAGCATAGCTCCAAATTGCTCTCCAGAATGGTTGGATCTGTTCACAGTTCCACCAACAATGTATCAGTGTCCCAGTTTTCCCACATCCCCTCCAACGTTCATCATTATCATTTCCTGTCATTTTAGCCAATCTGACAGGTGTGTAGTGGTATCTCAGAGTTGTCTTAATTTGCACCTAGCAAATTTCTTAAGGCAGGATTTGAACTCTGGCCTTCTTGCATTCTAGGCATTAAGCTACTTTACTGCCTCATGTACAGGTAGACAGTAATGTTATTGCAAAGGTCTGTATTCTCATCCTTACGTGTGTTCCCTCCCTCCTTAGCTTGGGTAATTCTGGTCCTTGTTAGAGTATCACAGAGTCTAAGCTACAAGAACCCACCTCCATCCCTTGCCTCATGTTCCCTTTATTCTGGATACTTTGTGGTTAGCCAAGCTGTCATTGGCTCTCTTCCCTCTGAGTACCCATTATCGCCAGGTGATGATGCAGGAAAAGTCCCTTTTGGTAAGGTAGATGCAACCCACTGTGCATCTCTGGACCTCAGAATGCACTGTTCTAGATGAATCACTAGGAGAATATTGGTATTTTTTAAATGATGTTTGGGCAGCTTGTCACAACTTGACACAGTTACAATCATGTAGTTTCCCAGATAATATCCAGCCTACTTTCCTTTTTCAGATACATTGAAGATGTCTGTCCAAGATATATCTAACTTAATGAATTACCAATTAATTGCTTAGCATAATTTGGCATAATCATACAGGAATTAAATGTTGAAAGAAAGAAAGAAAGAAGCATGTGTTAAGTGCCTATTATATACCAAGAACTTTACAAATATAATCTCATTTGATCTCCACAACCACCCTGGGAGGTAGGTGCTATTATTACCCCCAATTTACAGTTAAGGAAACTGAGGCAGACAGAGGTGAAGTGAATGATCCAGGGTTACACAGCTAGTAAGTGTTTGAGATTGGATTTGAGCTAGATCTTTTAGACTCCTGGCTCAGCATTCTATTTGCTGAGCCACCTAGGTGCCAGAATTTGACTCCTAGTCTTTTTTTTTTTTTTTTTTTTTGCTTTTTGCTGAGGCAGTTGGGGTTAAGTGACTTGCCCAGGGTCACACAGCTAGGGAATGTTAAGTGTCTGAGACCAGATTTGAACTCAGGTCCTCCTGACTTCAGGGCTGGTGCTCTATCCACTGCGCCACCTAGCTGCCTCTTGACTCCTAGTCTTATGGCACCAAATCTAGCACTCTTTCCATGACATCATACTACATCATGGTTTTCATCTGTTTAGCTGTCCTTGTGCAAGTAAATAGTGACTCTCTTTTGAGTGGTCTGGATCTCATTGAAGTAGACCCATTATATGTTTCAGAACTGACAATTATTGATATCAAGCCACCTATAAAACAGGGGCATCTGGTAAAACCTACCATGTTTTTTTAAGTTAAACGTGCAATTCTTCTAAATATATTTCCATATTTGTCATGCCCTGCAAGAAAAATCAGATCAAAAGATGAAAGAAAAAATGAGAAAAAAGCAAAAACAACAACAAAAAGAGGAAAATACCATGCTTTGATCCATATTCAGTCTCCATAGTTCTCCCTCTGGATGCAGATGGTACTTCCCATCACAAATCTATTGGAACTGGCCTGAATCATCTCATTGTTGAAAAGAACCAAGTTCACCACAGTTGATCATCAAATAATCTTGTTACTGTGTATAATGTTGGTTTTGCTCACTTCACTTCGCTTCAGTACATGCAAGTCTTTTTAGGCTTTTCTAAAATCAGCCTTTTCATCATTTCTTACAGCACAATAATTTCCATTATCTTCATATACCATAGCTTATTCAACCATCTACTCAGTTTCCAGTTCCTTGCCACTACAAAAGGGACTGCCACAAACATTTTTGCACGTGTGGGTCCTTTTCCCTTTTTAAAGATCTCTTTGAGATACAGACACTGCTGGATCAAAGGGTATGCATAGTTTTATAGACAGCCCTTTAGACATAGTTTCAAATTGCTCTCCAAAATGTGAACCCTACCATATTAATGAAATTAAGTTAATTAATTAATTAAAACAACAATAATGATCTCCTATCTATTGTACTTAGTGGTTTGGAAAGTTTGTTCTCCACATAATCCAACAAGATAGCCAGTGCAAGCAAAATATGAGGGAGAGGGGGGGTCTGGGCAGGGAGTGGGTAAACAGCAGACCCTCCACACTTGATCTGATAGAGCAAGCTGAGTATATAACTTGTTCATGGGGAAAAATGTGAGTCAAGGCTGAAAAGACAGAACTCTGATAAGACACAGTAAACTTGAGGTAGTCCTTCCCCAGCCCCTATGCAGCAATGGGGGATTGAAAGGTGGGATGGGAGAAGATGAAAAAAGCAGCATTCTGAATCAATTAAAAAGGAGGGATGGCATCTTCTAGGTCGTATGAGCAACAAAATAGAGACCCAGAAATTTTCTAAGATCCCCATGACCTCTCAACCCTCTCCAAAACAGAAGTGATGAGCTAAAGATAAAGGAACAACAGTTGTCTCAGGAAAAGCAGAAACCAAAAGGTTAAAAACAAACGAACAAAAAACCCCCAAATGAACTGATACTCACCAACCCTGAGCTCAATTCAGTATCCACCTCTCACACCCCACATTATCAGTATCTAGGTTGTACTAGAAGGCCCAAAGACCCACTCCCACATCTTGATTCCTTCTTCCAACTTCCAGGGCTATAGAGCCCCTGGCTCCAGTTTATGGGAGTTTGCCTGAGCTGAGAGAGACAAAAAAGGGTCATAATCCCATAGCACCAAGGCTACAAAGCTCCAAATTGCCAGTGCTGGGTTGGAGAACTAAAGAATGGAGGGAGCAGAATAGATTATGGAGTGGGGAGAGTGATATGGTCCACTAAGCCTGAGGGAAAGATCACAGCCCTCATTTGGGAACAGTTCTGACCACCCGAAAGTCACTTGGAGTAGAGACCCAGGTTAGTGAACTCTGAGTTGTCCAGTGCAGGAGACTTAGATGCTTTGAGATCCATCTCCCAGGGAAAGGACCATCAGAGGGACAGAATCAGAGAGAGAGTGATAGAGAAAACAGGGAGAAAGGAATACTAAAATTACGAAGATCTTAGGAAAAAGAAAACTCAGAGATCTTGAACACAATCTATTGGAAACACATTAACAACAGGAAGAAATATGGCCTCTAGATACAGCCAACAAGTTCCTATCTATGAAAAAATATTTCGAAACAGAGGGAAATGGTGATTCAACACTTGATGAGAGAGAAGGACCCTGAGAAATGTTGAGAGAACATAGAACCACAACAGACTATGGCTGCTAGTTTCTTTTTTTTTCTTTCTTTCTTTTTTTTTTTTGTTATTAAAGCTTTTTATTTGTAACATGTATGGGTAGTTCCTCAGCATTGATCTTTACAAAGCTTTCCATTACAAATTTTACCCCCAGTCCCCTCCCCTCCCCTAGATGGCAGGAAGTCCACTACATGTTAATAATGTTGAAATACTTGATAAGTTATGCAAGAAAAATCCTATCTACAAGAAAAAAAAGAAAATCAGAGAAAGGCAACACAATGCAAGCAAATGTCAATAGAGATCATGAAAATGTTATGTTGTGGTCCATATTTCATATCCCTCTCTGGGTGTATATGGTCTTCTTCAGTGAACAATTGGAACTGGTTTGAGACAATTCTTTGTTGAAGAGAGCCATGTCCATCAGAATTGATCGTCATACAGTATTGTTGTTGCCATGTATAATGATCTCCTGGTTCTGCTCGTTTCACTCAGCATCAGTTCATGCAAGTCTCTCCAGGCCTCTCTGAAATCGTCCTGCTGGTCATTTCTTACAGAGCAATATTATTCCCTAACATTCATATACCATAATTTATTCAGCCACTCTCCAATTGATGGGCATCCATTCAGTTTCCAGTTTCTAGCCACTACAAAAAGGGCTGCCACAAACATTCTTGCACATGTGGGTCCCTTTCCTTCCTTTATGATCTCTTTGGAATAGAAATAGAATAGAATAGAATAATATAATCAAAATTATCTATCTGGTGTTCAATTAGGAGTTCCAGATCTTCTTTGGACATAAATTTATTCCATCTTCACAGGTCTGAGAGGTAAACTATACTACGTTCCTCTGATTTGCTTACAATATCACTCTTTATATCTAGATTATGAACCCATTTAGATCTTATCTTGGTATGTGGTGTTAGGTGTGGGTCAAGTCCTAATTTCTTCCACACTAGTTTCTAATTTTCCCAGCAGTTTTTGCCGAATACTGAGTACTTATCCCCGAAGCTGGGGTCTTTGGGTTTATCAAACACTAAATTGTTAAAATTATTGCCTAGATTGTCCTGATATCCTATCCTATGCCACTGATCAACTACTCTGTTTCTTAGCCAGTACCAAATGGTTTTGATGACCACTGCTTTATAATATAGTTTTAGATCTGGTACAGCAAGTATGCCTGCTAGTTTCAAAAGAGAAATAAAAATTAGAAGAGTAAAATTTATGGCTTGCACAGCAAAACTATTGGGAAAAATAGAAAAACCAGAACCTGAATTGCAAGTCTCATCAAAAGAAAGACAAGAGAAAACAGTAGATTGGAAATGTAAATATAGAGAAGTGAAGGAGAGGAGAAAAAAATAATAATACCTTTTAAAATGTTCACTATACCAGTAAAATATACTGATCAAAAAAACAAAATGTGTTGTATAACCTATATCAAATTGCTTGTCTTTTCAAAAGATGGGGAAGGGAGGAAAGGAGAGAATCTGGAACTCAAAAGTTTTAAAAACAAATGGTAAAAGTTGTTTTTGCATGTAACTGGAAAAATAAAATACTAACAGAATGTGTAGAGACACCCTAAGAATCAGTCTACCAGAACATGACAAAACCCCCTAACACCATAATGTCATATTATAATACCATATATAATTATATATGTGATAATAATATCTTAAATAATAGAAGGGAGAAGAACTGGAATTCTTAATTAAAAACCAGATAGATAACTTTGACTATGTTAAGTTAAAAAGTTTTTGTACAAACAAAACCAATGCAGTCAAGATTAGGAGGGAAGCAATAAATTGGGAAATCATCTTTACATTTAAGGGTTCTGATAAAGGTCTCATCTCTAAAATATATAGAGAACTGTCTCATATTTATAAAAATTCAAGCCATTCTCCAATCAATAAATGGTCAAAGGATATGAACAGGCAATTTTCAGAGGATGAAATTAAAACTATTTATAGTCATATGAAAAGGTGCTCCAAATCACTATTGATCAGAGAAATGCAAATCAAGACAACCCTGAGGTACCACTACACACCTGTCAGATTGGCTAAAATGACAGGAAAGGATAATGACAGGTGTTGGAGGGGATGTGGGAAAGCTGGGACACTAATACATTGTTGGTGGAACTGTGAACGGATACAGCCATTCTGGAGAGTAATTTGGAACTATGCTCAAAAAGTTATCAAACTGTGCCTACCCTTTGACCCAGCAGCATTCCTATTGGGCTTATATCCCAAAGAGATTTAGAGGAAGGAAAGGGCCCCACATGTGCAAGAATGTTTGTGGCAGCCCTTTTTGTAGTGTCTAGAAACTGGAAACTGAATGGATGCCCATCAATTGGAGAATGGCTGAATAAATTATGGTAAATGAATGTCATGGAATATTATTTTTCTGTAAGAAACGACCAACAGGACAATTTCAGAGAGGCCTGGAGAGACTTACATGAACTGATGCTGAGTGAAATAAGCAGAACCAGGAGATCATTATACACGGCAACAACAGTACTATATGACAATCAATTCTGATGGACATGGCTCTCTTCAACAATGAAATGTTTCAAACCACCTCCAATTGTTCACTGAAGAAAGCCATATACACCCAGAGAGAGGGATGTGAAATGTGGACCACAACATAACATTCTCATACTCCTTGATTGATGTTTGCTTACATTGTGTTTCCTTTATCTGATATATCGTTTGTGTAGATAAGATTTTTCTTGCACAACAATGATGAGTTTGGAAATATGTATACATATATTCGATTTGCCAATATTTTAACATAATTAACATGTAGTGGATATCCTGCCACCTAGGGGAGGGGTGGGGAGTAGGGGGGAAAAATTTGTAACTGAAAGCTTTGTAAGGGCTAATGTTGAAGAATTACCCACACATATGTTATACAAATAAAATTAAAAAAAAAAATAGAAGGGAACTTCCAAACATAGAAAATCAAATGTTTGAAAAATCTACTTGTGATACTTTAGGAAGGGTTCAAATTGCAAAAACTAAAGCCTGGGGAATGGGAGAGGCTCTCTCTTTCTCTTCCTCCAACTGTTCCATGTGTTGAGTAGCTGTGTCATTCTAGGTTACCTGTGAGGGCAAGCATTTTTTTTTACATCCTGTCAGCATGATAGCTGCAGATCCACAATAGGTAAATGGGGGCTCAGAAAGGTGACCTGAACCTGGACTTTAGGCCCCAGCTGCCTTTTCTGCTTTGGTTTATTTCCTGAGCATAGGTGATATTGAGATGATTGTTTACAGTCTTAGAGACAGTCTTATTAATTAAAAAGGTAGGAGCTGCTACTGGGCTTGTATCTCAAAGAAATCATAAAAAAGGAAAGGGACACACATGTGCAAAATGTTTGTGGCAGCTCTTTTTGTGTTGGCAAAGAATTGGAAGATGAATTTTTAAAAAGTTAGCATGATAGATGACTGGAGAAATTCAAATGGAGAGACAATGGAGCATATCTTTCTCTCAGCCATAAAAGGCTATGGAAAAAATAGATAAAAAATTAAATGAAAACTAAATTATCTAATCCAAAAGAATGAGTCAAAAAACAAATCCTAGAAACAATCAATAATATTGTTAAAGAGAATAACAATGAGACAACATACCAAAATAAACTTACTTAGAGGAAAATGTTTATCTCTAAATGAAAGAGTAGATCAATGAATTAGACATGTAACAACAATAAAAAGCTAGAAAAAGAATAAATTTTTAAAAACCCATAATGAAAATTCTGAAAATCAAGGATTAATAAAATTGAAAGTAAAATACACAGAGAGAATATATAAGACTAGAAGCTGGTTTTAGGAAAGAAACAATAGACAAAAACATTGGCTAATGTGATATGAAAGAAGAAAATCAGATTGCCAGTCTCAAAAATGAAATGAGCAAATGTACCACCAATGAAGATGAAATTAAAGGAATTAGAAGTTATTTTGCTCAATTATATGGCAGGAAAACTAATAATCTAAGTAAAAAGGTTGAATATTTACAATATAAATTGCCCAGATTAACAGAAGAGGAAATAGAATAGTTAAATAACCTTACTTTAGAAAAAGAAATTGAATAAGCCATAAATAAGCACCCTAAGAAAAAATGCCCAGGATTGTATTTGAAAAATACTGCTTTTCAAATTGGGAGAGCAAGGGATATTTTACCTGTCAGATTTTTTGGAGAAGGAGGAATTTATGACCAAAGAAAAACTAGAGAACATTATGAAATACAAAATGGACAATTTTGAGTGCATAAAATTAAAAAAGGTTTTGCACAAACAAAACCAACACAAACAAGATAAAAAGGGAAGCACAAAGCTGGGAAAAATTTTTACATCCAGTGTTTCTGATAAAGGCCTCATTTCTAAAATATATAAAGAATTGTGTCAAAGTTATAAGAGTACAAGTCATTCCCCAATTGATAAATGGTTGAAGGATATGAACAATTTTCAGATGAAGAAACTGTCATATGAAAAAAAGTTCTAAATCACTATTCATTAAAGAAATGCAAATTAAAACAACTCTGAGGTAACACCTCATATCTCAGATTGGCTGAGATGACAGGAAAAGATAATGATAAATGTTGGAGGGGATGTGAGAAAATTGGGACTCAATGTATTGCTGTTGGAGTTGTGAAATAATCCAACCATTCTGGAGAGCAATTTGGAATTATGCCCAAAGAGGTATCAAACTGTGCATACCCTTTGATCCAGCAGTGCTGCTTTACTGAGTCTATATCCCAAGGAAATCATAAAAGAGAGAAAAGAACCTACATGTGCAAAAATGTTTGTAGCAGCTCTTTTTGTGTTGGCAAAGAATTGGAAAATGAATGATGTCCATCAATTGGGGAATTCATATGGTATATGAATGTAATAGGATATTGTTCTATAAAAAAATGAACAAGCTGATTTTAGAAAGGCCTGGAAAGATTTACATGAACTGAGCAAACAAGCAGAACCAGGAATACATTGTACACAGCAAGATGGTGTGATGAAAAACTGTGAAATTCTTGGGTTCTCCTCAGCTGTTCTGAACAGTGATCCAAGACTTTCCCAATAAACTTTGGATGCAAAAAACGCCATCTGCATCCAGAGAGCAAGCTATGGAGACTGAATGTAAATCAACACAGGCCATGTTCACTTTTTTTTCCTTCTTTTTCTTCTCTTGTGGTTTTTCCCTTTTGCTCTGATTTTTCTCTCCCAACATGATTCACAAAGAAATGTGTTTTAAAAAATGAATGTACATATATAACCAGAAAAAAAATAAAAGACTGCTTTTCTCCTTTCTATGTGGCCATGGAATTGTAGTGGGATAATGCAAAATGGTGGAGACATGGATCTTCATTCCAAAAACCTGGATTTAAACCCTAAAACTTATTAGCTATATGGTTTCAGACACACATTTTTACTTCAATGAACATCACTTTCTTCATCCTTAAAACAGGCTGGTTCACCTATAAAACCTAGGTAAGAAACTTAAAAATCTCAAGAGCAAAGGTATTTTCATCACTATTACCTATCAGAAAAAAAGGTTTTCAGAAAATAATTGGGAAGCAAATAGCTGATTAGGTAGTGTTTGGATAGGAGATTTGGATTTCTGGATTACAGTTCAAAATATAGGAATTATGGGCTCCTGGCCAGGGATGAAATGTACCTAACAAGAATTGGTAAGAATTGCCTGTCTCACAAATCTGAGAATCTGTAGAGAAGGGGGAGAGAAAACTGCCTATGTATATTCACCAAGATAGATGTTATAGAGTGTAACTACGACATTAAAAAAAATTAGTAGTGAGGTTCAGAGAAGATAAAAATCTAAGAAAGTAGCAGGTATTAAAATCTATGAGTTGGATGTTTTGTATACATGTAATAGGGAAGTCCCCATAGTGGAAGAGGCTGAGGAATTTGCTTCCAGAAGACTATAGTGATGCATAATAGGAATATCTTGTTCCCCAATTTGAAGCATTCTCATTCCGTAAATGATTGTAGTCTGCTAGACAAGACCAAAATGAGACTTTTTTCCTTCTTGCTTAGCTGGGATTGGGGTTGTCAGTCAAGTCCCATTTTTTTTTTATTTGGCCGGCTTTTTCCTGCCTAAAATGCTCGTGTGAAAAGGCAAAGACATGTTTTTGTGGGAAAAGAAGCCATGGGACTTTATATCTCCACCGAGCTGCAATATGGCCTGGGAATTCATGTTTTTGCTTAAAATGATGTAGAGAAGTTTCCAAAGATTAGGAGGAGTTACTTGGAGGTCTGGGAGTGGAGTCCATGGTGGATCTTTTTGGACTAGCCAGTCCAGTATTTAGAAGGCCTTTAAGGACCCATCAAAGATAGCTGAGATTTTAACTGCTATGTCACATTTGGATATAAATTTGATAGAGAAAATGTTAAGTAGGAACTATGTTTTTAAACCCCCTTCTCTAAGGTCTGTGAAAACATTTGCTAAGGCAATGAGCTGAAAGCTATGTACAACAATCTTCCTCCCACTGCTGGATTTCTATAAGCTGATAATTTTATATGGCCCATGAAAGAAGTGATAAATATCCACATGGCCCTTGGTGGAAAACGGTTCCCCCCTCCTGCTCTAAGAACTGAGATGTGGGGAAGAGTATATCCCTCAGGTGGTAGGGGAACAAAGGTTTGTACTTCTACAGCTTTACGGTGGATGGGGAGAAGAGGAACAACAGATTGGGGGGTCTAGCAAGAACCCTGAAGGGGAGATGTAGCCAGCCTTGTCCTATGAGAATGAATCTAGAGCTCCAAATATGAATCACTCGCCAGGTAAACAAGGGATTCTTCTGTTGCAGGCAAGTTTAGCCTCATAGGTAGAGTGTTTGATTATGTCGCTCTATATACTTTGCAGAATTGTAAAGATCATTTGAATTAATTGGGTACAATTAGTCTCAAAGTTTTGAGTCGTTCTGGAGTATGTGAAGAGCTGCCATATCAGAAAAGGGATTGATTGGACTTTGTCTAGTCCCAGAACATGGAATTAGGAGCAATGATAGAAGGTTGCAACGAGATAGGTTTAGACTTGATCTAAGACTTGACCCTCTTCCTAATGATGATGGATCCAAAGTAGAATGAGATACTGTGGAGGTGCAGGCTCCCCATCACTGAAGGCTTTCAAACACGAGCTGGATGACCCATGGTTGGGCCTAAGGAGAATTCTTGCTCAGTCATGAAGTGGTCCAGGTAGCCTCTGCAGTCCCGAGCCGTTCTAAGACTCCCTGATTCTGTCTAAATTACAATGTGGTATGTTATGGGGCCAGAATGCCTCCTTTCTACACCTGCCTCTGATCCTAGGACCTTGGACAAGTCCCTTCCCTCCTGGGATGATCATGTCCTTCTGGGGTTCTCAGGTTTCTTGTAAGATCCCTCCCAGGCCTTAACCACCTTTGTTCCATCTGTGGTTCCAACATGGAGACTCGGTAAATGTGAGTAGGCTGGTAATGGGCTGGAGACTTCTCTTCCACTCTGAGACCCAGTTCCTTCTCCTATCCCTCTCCCAACTAGCAGGCTCTGCCCCCAGACAGTAACTAGGCCTGGAGTCCCAGTGGGTCCGCTTTAGGTAAAAAGTTCTCTCTTTATTCATCGGCAGTCCTGTTTGCCCATCCCTAGAGGAAGTCTTGGATCCCCGTGGTTTGTGGCTGAAGGTCCTGCCAATGGCTAGGTCAGAACCGGACAGTTGGTAGCCATATCTGTCCACAACCAGGGCCCCCTGAGTGGCCAAGGCCGGCCAGATTGAGCTGGGCCTGGCAGGGACCAGTCTGTGTCTGGGTTGGGGGTAAGGGTGGGGGCAGTCAGAAGCCCAGGTGGGCTCACTGGTAATCCTCCGGTCGGGCAAGTTTGGGGAGGAAGTAGCGCTGCAAGGAATCCTCCAGGATCAAGGGAGGCAGCGGACGGGATGGAGGCGGCCAGGCTGGTGGGAAGGGAATAGGTTCCACTCGCGGCAGAGGGAGCTTCAGTGAACGAGAAATGGTACCCGTGCGACGTCGGATCTTCGGGAAATTTCTCGCCCCGGCTAGGGAAGAAATCAAATAAGGGGGAGGAAAGAAGATTGATGAAGAGGAGCTGGAGGTCTGGGAAGGAGATCCAGCAACTAGAGGAACGAGGAGACTCAAAGTGTGGGGTCAAGGAAGGAGCATCATAGTGTCAGGAGACAGGGGGGCAAGAGGGAAGTCTGTGTGACAAGACTGGGTAAGTCACTAGGGTAGGATTATTTGTCCAGGCTGGGGAATAGGGTGGGAGAGAAAAGGACAGGTAAGGGAGCTGACTCCCACACAGACAGACAGGTAAGGGGGCTGGCTCCCAGACAGACAGACAGGTAAGGGAGCTGACTCCCACACAGACAGACAGGTAAGGGAGCTGACTCCCACACATACAGGTAAGGGAACTGACTCCCAGACAGACAGACAGGTAAGGG